>JMQE01001324.1:0-24502 GCA_000731825.1 Hypocrella siamensis | reverse complement strand
TTTCTTTTCTTTTCTTTTCTTTTCTTTTCTTTTCTTTTCTTTTCTTTTCTTTTCTTTTCTTTTCTTTTCTTCGTTTATTAGGCTATGGATCTCTCTCCTGTAGGGCCAGATATCACACCAGAAACGTGTATAAATTGTAAAAATAAACTAAAAAGAAAAAAAGGGAAAAAGGGGGGGGAAATCATGAATCGTGACGTCTTAAATCTGCTTATGCGCTAGGTTCGCAGATACCCCAATCACCAACTTATACTTTACCTATCCTATGCAACCTAACTAGGTAACTGCCTAGATACCTAGACCTTTGAACCCCCTTTGATGACGGGGGAAAAGAAGTTCATCAGGTTCATGTACGGATGTACTGTACTGCACTGTACTGTGCACACCATTTCCCCATTCCATGTGTGCGCCGCCCATAGCTGCTCTGTGGTTGAGGCGAGTGTGGTGGATATGTCGAGTTTTGGGCAGATGGCGGTGACTTTTTTTTAGCTTGTGCTGAATTACTGGTTTCGTACCTTCACACGAGCACACGAAAACACTCCCACAAATTGAACCAGACAATGATCAAGAAAAGACCATGTCTTCTTTCGAATGTCGCTTACAAAAAGGGAAAAAAAGGAACATGAATGGTCAACATTTCATTCCATATTAGCGAATCGCCAGAGTTTTTTTTTTTCTTTTGCTCTGCGTAAGTTCGAATCTATTGAAAAGAAAAGGAAAAGGAAGAAGAAAGCCCCGTTCCTTGTTCACGATGCCGCAGATCCAGAACCATCATGATTGAGAAATTGAAAATTGAAAGATGAAAAAGACAAAGGAAAAATGCTAGAGGTGTCGAGATGAAAAGGTAGAGCGGGAGAGACGGAAAGACCAAGGCGAGAAAAAGGCTCATCGTGATTTCCCATCCACTTCCAAAAAAAAATATTGTTGCATCATTCATTCATGGCGCAGTCTCTCGGACGCGCGATTCGTGTCCGTCCTCGTGCACAAGCGACGGCAAGATCCAGTCTTGTTCGGCTCATATCGCGTCGCCCGCGACGGCGCTCAGCAGCTGCACGATGCTCTTGGTGGCATCGACCGAGTTCATGCTAACAGCAGACTTAACGACGTTCATTACAGCGTCTGACGTGGATTCTTGGCGCTTGGCGGGACTGTTCGTACCTGTGCTATCGGACGACAGGTTGTCGCGGCTGTTGCTGGCGCTGCCGCTGTCGCCGCCGCTTCCGCTGCTGCTGCTCTGAGCAGGGCCGACGACGTTGATGAAGTCAAGGATGCTCTTCTGGATGGCGCTCTCGTCCCCGCCTCCTACGGCCTGGGCGAATGCCTTGGAGGCCGAGCTGATGATGTCTCTGCGCTCGGCGCTGGCACTGTCCGTGTCATCACGCTTGCGGAAGTCGACGGCCCCGTGAGTCGATGTCGACGTGATGGCGCCTGCCAGCTTGACGGCGGCCGGGGCAATCTCCCAAGGCTCAAACGGGATGCTCTTGGCCAGATCCAGGGCCGCCGTCGCAATGTTGCCTGGGCTGCCTTTGCCCGAGTCGCGGGCGGCGACGTTCTTCTTGGCAGCGGCTGACACGAACCTTGTCAGCATCCGTCGTCTTGTTTGTTTGTATATTTGTCTATGTGTAAGGCACTTACCCTGAGGAGTTGGCGCAGCCAATACGGCCTCGGCGCACGTCATGACCAACAAAGCTGCGCTAAAGACCTTCATGATGATGGACTGATGCTGTTGCTGTTGCTATTGCTGCTGCTGTTGCTTTTCTTTTCTTTGTTCTTGGTCAAAAGAGTCAAGAGAAGATAAAACTGTGGCTTGATGGGAGAATGAGAAAAGAAACGAGAACAAAAAAGATGCGTAGTGAGCAAGACAAGTCATCTCTTATGTATTCTCGTGCAGCCACGAGCATCGAGGCTTTGGTCATCTATGTGACGAAGATGAAGGTCCTACCACGAGGCCCCCCCTCCCATCTTCCAGACCGAGGTGACCAATTTGTTTGTGAGAGAGCGTGTGTGTCACAAAAATAGTAGGTCATGGCACACGACGCCCGCGCCTCCAGTAGAGGCTTGCGCCATGATCACCAGGTTCCATCTTGGGCCTCTCGGCAAGGCAAAAAGGCGGGGGAGGCCAGCCAACCCGTCCCGACTTTAGCTGCGTCGTTGGGCTCTTGTGCCTGGCGCTAGCCTCGTCTGTCGTCCCGCCCTGGGCCATGAAACGACGAGCCCCCTCAACAAGATGGAACTCCTCACGCGTGGGCAGTAGATGAGATGCTTTGCCCCCTTTGGTCCGAGACCCTGCCTTTTTCGGCACTGCTTGCTTGGCTCTTCGGCAGAATTCGCGACAATACCAGGAATGCAAACGAGTAATGAATGCATAGGAAAAAAACTAAACATTTGGCGAGGTGATCGAGTGTCGGGGATTGAGGCGAACTTGGGGTTTCCCCTAATTGATGAACCAGGATTTTTCTTGCGCGCCGTGGCAGAATCAATCCGCCAAGACGCCGCCGCATTTTGACAGACAATGAATGGTGACAATTTTTAGAAACAAACTGATTACAAGGACGCCGTCGCCGCCACACAGCCCGATCGGATTGTGTACGTAGATGCAGATGCAGATGCGGCTGCGGCTGCGGCTGCAAATGCAAAGGGAGAAGAAAGAAGCCGGGACAACAAGGAACGGTTGGCTTGGCGTGTTTGGTTTGTGGACGACGCCATGATCAACCCACCCACACAGCTAGTACGTACCCGCCTCCTCCCCGCCCCACCAATCCAAAACTCGAAACCGCATCAATGCCACTTCTCGTCAGCCTCGTCTATTTGGCGTGGGCATGGCATCAGTCAATATGCATGTCGAATCTCTCTGACAGTCTTCTCTTCCATAGTCTCGGTCGGACGGTCGTCAAACAAGGAAATACGTCCGTTCGTTAGCCAAAATTCCCCCACTCTTGCCCTTTAATTCTTACCCAACATGCTGCCCTCCCCCTGGATTGCCAGGAACATGCATCTTGCGAACCCTACTCTCATCATCATCTGCCCAGGCACAATCTATCGCTTGTATCCACAGAGGACACATGTCTGGGCTATAGTCCCTTTTGGTCGAAATGAGGTCATGGGGCTTGCGGCATTTTTCCACGCCACACGGTCGAGAATTCCATGTCACACATCACGATCCTGCTCCGAAACTGCCGCCATCTTTCGAGAAGCAATCAGAGAATGTGTCAAGGCAACTTTTCCCAAGTGTCAAGATGAAGAAATGAATCTGTCAGAGGACGAACCGACATTGTCCATGCGCGTTAGAACTTCATTCGCAATCTGATATGTCTGCTGCAAGGATACATCATTCGACGATTTTTTTTTTTGGCCACCGGCAAGTGATGCTGGGCACGCGATTCGACGTGCACTAGACCAAACGATATATTGGTACCTTGGCATCTCGACCTCATTGGAACCGATAGCAGGCACGAGGATCAATCAATCAATCATTGTTAGTTTATTGGTTTCCTGACCAAGAAGTCTAGGCATGAGGACTATCATTGTTAGTTGATTGAGTTCCTGACCAAGACGTCCAGGCACGAGGTTCAATTATTGTTAGTTTATTGAGTTCCTGACCAAGAGGTCCCGAATGCCCCTTGGCACATCTTCTGCTGCAACTTGAATGATGGTCATCTAAGAAATCGCAAGAAAAAAAAGAAAATGATGCTCGAATGCAATTCTCTTTTCGTCGCATTAGTTTATCTTCCAAATGAAGCGAAAACAGCCGACGCATAGCGAAGCGGCTCCGATTGCGCATTCGGTCAGGTCAACGTTGGGGGTGATGCACAAACGGACAGTCTCTTGTCGACATAAAGCCACAACACGAAGCGCTCACAAGTTTGCTGCTTCCGGTGAATTCTCCAATGTGCGCATCATTCTGACAGAATCTGTGCATTCTTAGTCTCTCATCATCACGACTCTAACTTGCGGTCGGGTTCCCGGACACGGGAGGGCTGGATGGGTAGGGCTGGATGCCGCTTGCTCGACTTGCGCTTAGCCCAGCACAGCCTATGTCTGCGCTGCGGGTCTCAAACAGAGGCATCTCGAAAGGCCGAGGCCGGTTTCTGAAACTGTTCCCTCGGCTCACTCATCGAAATTGTCAAAAGCGAGAAGTTTACCACGCAGTATGCGTGGCTTTTTTACTGCGGGGCCTTCCAGATAATTATGCCGGCGCCTCCGTCTCATTTGAACAGGTCATGACGACCGCATCCAGCCCATTGTTTCTGATGATAGTTCGTGATGGCCGTGCACAGAAGGCCTTTGCTGTGGGTTGGTGGTTGCGTGCGCTAAGTTGGAAGATAAAAGTGGGGCCGCCCGAGTCCCACGTTTCAGATGATGGACGAGAAACGAACACTGGCGCAACAGTGCGCCCATCCTTGGCTCAGTGCGAGTGGGAATGCTATCCATTCGCGTCAACGCACCGAGGCTTCTCAAGGCAGCAACTTTGAATAGTCTGCCAACCAAGTCGCATTTGAAGTCTGCTCTGGGAGTCAGGAGGGTGCCCAGGCGGATCAAGCGGTCCTGCTGGGGAAAAGACATGAGGACGTCCTTAGACAAGCCGCGGTTTAGATGAGTTGAGAGATTTCGGCAGTTTCAATGCTCTGAACGACGATGGAACGAAGATTCGAGCCTCTGCCCGGGCTTTCTAGTGAAGCGATCGAGGACTTGAGAATGCCAGCGTTTTCTCGGCAAACTGACTGTCTAGTGCCAGGTGAAAAGACGCCCGGAGCTGTGTTCGAGCTGCAAACGCGAGGCTTGAGTATCGAACGAGGGCGCGAGCGATGACGCAGTCGACTCTTTCTTGTCTGTGAAGATCAATCAGTGCGCGGGCTACGTCGTCAGAGAAAGCAATTGATGTACAGACATGCATACAGTCGATTAAAGCCGCGTGTGACGACGGAGGCTTCATATCAAGAGTACCTGCGTCTTGCCGCACGCATTGCTAACGGCGTCTCAGCTGTCCTTTGCGGCAACGCGACGACGTGCTGATGAACAGGCTATGAAAAACTTCTTGTTCTGTTTCCCAGGCTCAATCGCTTGGGGCGAGAGGGCGTGCAATGTCGTCCTCGCGGGGCACTCGGGCGATGAACATTCGTTTTCTCCATATTCACTGGACCAGATCATCAAGGTGGTCTCTATTGACGGACCTGCGATATTATTGCCAGCATCGACAGAGATTTTGAAAACCTGGATAAGAAAAATTGGTCGTTCTTGTGAAGGGAGTGGCTTGCCTCAACAAACAAATTGGGATTGGGGAAAGTGAGATTTCCGAGGGCATCAATTGTGCAGCGTTCTCAAGTAGCCCGACAGTAGGCATCGTTCTAGCCGATTTAAAAGCCATTTAGCTCGTCAGGCCCTTTAAGAGAATGAAAAAAACAAACCTCGTTTTCTTTGGGCACAATTCCTGAGACCAGATGTGAAAGAGGCCGGCCCATTTTGGCAAGGCTCTGCAACTGTCCGCAACTATCTTGGCAGAAAAGCTGGGCCGTAAGAGATCGACAGCAGGTAAAAGATGCCCCTGGTACCCAGTACCTCCCATCAACAGATGCCAAAAGCCGCGGAACTACAACTCGCCAGTCTTCTGTCTGGTTCGGAAATCTGCAGCGTTATGGCTTTTTCGTGAGTGCATGGAACACCACCAGCCAGCCCGGCAACTCTGGTGATCTTTTGTCGGGGCCGTAATGCTGGGGTCTCATCACGCCTGGAACAGAACAGGGAGATGTGGAGTTAGCAGGACAGATGGCCCGCCGAAATAGGCGCCAGCTCGATGTGCGCGGCAAAACCTATTCTTCATGATGCACGTCTGATGCTCTTTGTTTCGTCCTTTCTGTTGGCTTGAGCGACAGCAGGTTTATTGACGGCATAGACAGAGGATCATGGCCTTGATAATGCACAGACTTCACGGGCGATTGTCCAGAGGTGGGTATTTTCAAGTCGCCGTTTGCCGGCGCTGGCAGCTGCCGCCACCTGCCGACGCTTGTCGCTCCTCCCCTCATCTTGCGTCATCCACTCGTCGCTTGCATCATCACATTTCTCACAATTTTCCATTTACGAGGGCCCGCATCGCAGCATTTAATCGAGCAGATAATTCGACGATCACGAAAACCCAATACAGCCTGTCGACAATGGCTGTTCCTCCCAAGTTTGCCGGGCACAAGCTCGAATTCGAAGCGGCGTCACCTTCCGCTTCGAGTGTCCCTCAATCAAAGCACACCTTCGAGCTCTACGTTGACTACTGCTGTCCCTTTTCCGCCAAGATATTCCGCACCTTGTCCGGCCAAGTCATCCCGGTCATCCGTGAGCACAAGGCTTGGGCAAACAGCCTCATCATCGTATTCCGTCAGCAAGTGCAGCCGTGGCATCCGTCCTCTACGCTCATGCATGAAGCAGCTCTTGCGGTACTACGACTTGCTCCCGAAAAGTTCTGGCAGTTCAGTGGCCAGCTATTTGAGGACCAAAAGGATTTTTTTGACGTCAGCGTCGTCAATGAGACCAGAAATGCGACGTACAAGCGTCTTGCAAAAGTGGCGGGCAAAGTCGGTCTCCCTGAGGATCAAGTGTACAAGTTGCTGGAGATTTCCGACAAGGCTGCAGATGATGGATCTCTCAATACGGGCAACCAGGTGACGAATGATTTGAAGGTCGTGACAAAGATGAACAGGCTGGTCGGTGTGCACGTAACGCCTACGGTTGTCTTCGACGGTGTCGTCCAGGATACGAGCTCTGGATGGACACTGGATGAATGGAAAAACTGGCTGGGCAAGAACGTCGTCTAAGCGAATTCTAGAGGGAGGTAGCAAAAGACACCTTCAAGTGGAAATTAATTCAATCTCAAGCCTATCCCGGCAAGGTTTGATTGAGCCTATGATTGCCTGTCCTGGTCTTCGGTCCGGAGTCGTTCTTGTCTAATTCCAGGGAATCCGACCATGGAGTCCCACCCGCCCGCCTTGCCTGTTACTCTTCTACAAGTCTTGAAAGGGTGGGGTGGACAAGGTCCTGCGTGCAGCGAGCATGTGGCTTGCGATTTTTTAGACTTTGATTTGCACTGTACCTGAGTGACGCAGCTTCGACACGTCGAGAAATACCCTGTGTTTCAAAGCAGCGTGACACCTCAAAAAGTCTCGAGCAGACCAGTTCCCATGCCAAGTGGGTGGATGGCAATGTGTGTGCATGGCCGAACCAGCCGAGCCGAGCCGAGAGATTCCCGCAGTGGGCACCTTGCTCGTCGGTCAATCACTCACTCGTCCTGTCTGTACCGCTCCCTCTCCTCTGCCATCCAGCTGGTCATGCTTCTCGCCAGAACGGAAGAGACGTCTCGGAATTCGTACGATTCGCTCTTGCTCTTTGCACACAGTGCCAAAGTGTTTTCGCCGACGATCATGGTATTTCTAACAATACTCCCGGTCGCATCAGGGCCTTGACAACGAACGATCCTCGTGCATTCAGATATCTACTAGGTATGCAGGAAGCATTTGCGTCGCATGAAGAGACAAGGAATCCCAGAAAAGTACCGAAGCTGTTTGTCAACGAGGTGATCAGTTGAAATGACTGCATATTCTCCCGCCATGACGGACAGCTTACGCATCTAATCTGCAGATTGACGAGATCGATCGATCTCTGTGGCGTTTTTCTCCCTCCTACTGAAACCTCTGTCTCTGATCTCTTCATTCTTTGTACAGTATTCGACTCATTCGCCGTGAACCAGACGCGGATTTAATTGAAACATTTTCCTTTACGAACCAGGCCTGTCGGCCCAATGCACCCCGTTTTTTTTTCCTTTTTTTTTTCCTTTTTTTTTTCCTACATTACAGTCTTCCCACCTTATGAACATGCCATCACGGACATGTCGCCGGGAGCGGAACTCAGTCTCAGCTACTGAGGTGCCTGTTCGGTCATGCAGCGAAGGAGGCGGCCAAGTCCTTTCCGAGACACCTGGGGGATCTGGATGCACATGCACGACATCGATGAGACAGCCTCTCCGGATGCCGGTCTCAGTCTCGACCAAATTACCAGCGGAGAATCCATAACACGAGTGTTCGAACAAGCCGTTGCCAGCATTGGTGAAACTACGGAGTACTCATCCATCTCTTTCAGCAAACAAAGCTTCATCCTCCTCGTCAGTCGAAGGCCTTGTCGACGCTGCGCTTGTCAATTGCACGCGTGGGTTGCATCGGGATGCATCGGGGCACCATCCGTCCCCTGGCCACAGGATCCGCACAGCATGCTTTGCGCAAGCAAATTGTTAGGTCTGGAAACGACAAGGATAAGGGTCATGGAACATCCAGCATCTGAATCCATAAAGGAGATCGTCATGCGTGGCTAATATATCAGAGAGGCCTTAAAGCAGATTTGGATGGGGAAAACATACACAGATGCTCAGTGGACGTTCAACTTTCTCTGATCGTGGCCATCAGTGTGGCATTTGCATCAGTTCAACCAGGATTATGCACATGCGTCTGCTGTTTGATATGGTAAAATTGCGCTGCTCTTTTTTTTTGTGTGGTTACATCGACATCGACAGGTGGCTCCCTGGAGAGGCAGAAGGCATTTCGATCCGCGAAATTACTCATCTCAGCAATTCGCCCACTTGAATCCTTTGCTCTATGGCGAGGCGCCATGAAACCCGGTCGATAATGTCAGCTAAAGTGCCACCGTAGCATTGCGCGACCGTGAGATGGAACCTTGGTCGCCAGCACGTCGATAGCTCCGAGACACGACACTTGCTTCCTTATCTCGCGATAACCATCGGCAACCCACCCCTAATCAATTTCGTACTCTGATCCAGCCATGCATTGGGCTAGACCTGCCCATACGGCGTGGGACTTGGGCTTTTCCTCCCCAAAAAAAAATAAAAAATAAAAAAGCTCTGTAGCATCGGATCCAGCATTTAAAACACATTGCGCGCTTGCTGTCCTGACAATGGCTACTTCACCTGAACTGAATTTCGGAGCGAAGTTGGATCTTCTGCCAGCGCTTGGTGCGGTCTTGTTCACAGCCCTCGCAGCTCTTTTGACCGGAATCCGAAGAGGACTAGACGACGAGTCGTCGTTATATCTACACGTCCTTTACGCAGCAACGAGAAGGCTTACCACCCGGCTCTCGGCACCGCAGCTACAGTAAGTCCGACACAACTCGACCATGGGGCAGTGTCTGAAATCTTCCTCAATGCTGGCACAAAATGGGGTTTGACCTGGCGAACAGATGGTTTTTCCCCTCCACAAACGCCGCTTATGAGCGACAGGCGAGGATGGCAAAGATGGCGACTCGCACCGTCCGACTGCCACACGGGGCGAAGGGTCATTGGATTGGAGACCCAGAGGCCCAGCACGTCCTGGTCTGGTATCATGGTTTGTTAGGAATCTCAATTGACGCTTCTTGACTCAAAGCCATCCTCCCCAATTATGCTGATGCTGCTGCTGCATACAAAAGGTGGCGGCTTCAGCCTGCACGCTTTGGAGGGCCACTTTGCCTACTTCACGCGACTCATCCAGTCCAGACAAGGCGCCGGGTCAACCCTTGCAGTTTTGTTCCTCGAATACTCCCTGGCTCCAGCTGCCAGATATCCCGTCCAATTGAGACAAGCAGTCGAGGCACTCCGCTATCTGGTGGAGGAAACCAAGCATACACCTTCCCAAATCACACTAGGCGGAGATTCTGCAGGCGGAAATCTGGTCATTGGTGTCTTGTCGCACATGGTCCACCGCCACGAATCCATTTCCGAGCTGACGCTTCGCGAACCGATTGCCGCCGCCGTCATGATGTCTCCCTGGTGTGTTTTAAACGATGCCGACCAGAATTTGTACGCATCTGATGGCGCGGATGTCATCACTGCCCTTGCTTTGGAGCACTGGGTCGATAATTACATGGGCGTTGCGATTCCAGATCATTACACGGATGCAATGCTCGCGCCGCCAGAGTGGTTTCGTGGCTTGCCCACCAAAAATATCCTGGTTTTGGCTGGAGGGAACGAGTACTTGTTGCCCAGCATTAACTTGCTTGTCAAAAATCTTGAGGTGAGTTTCGCTGGCTTGCACACGGCTCTTTTGGATTTGTGAGTGCTAAATGGGGATTCTTTAAAAGGCTGGCTATGGACCAGTCGAGTTCCATGTGGCAAGCAGAGAGGCTCACGTGGCACCTTTTATCAATCTGTTCTATCGTTACAGTGAGCCGACTGGTCAAGGTAAGATGCTGCAGACATGGCTTGAGAAGGTCATTTCTTGAGAGTGCATATCGAGCCGCCCGTTTTGATAGCAGACATTTGAGTTCAACACACTCCTTATTACGTATTGAACCTTCAGCAGTGACTTGCTGAACACGCCTGGATTCTCTGTCTGACACTGTTTGTCATAGCCTAGTCATCACTCTAAGATCATTCTTAGTAATCAGCGTCGTTTGTCTTGTGCATGTTTCGAAGCTGCGTGCGTTTGTCTGATTTTGATATTATTGCCTTTGTTCGTGAACAAAATAAATAAGACAATGAACTTATGTAAAGCTTATTATGATTGGCGCTCTCCTTCAACCTCGCGAAGAAGCTGCTAGCTTGGCAGACCGTTTGCTTGCCGAGAGAATGGCCATCATTGGTAGTCCGGGTCACAATAGCCCCAGTCGCATCAGGTGAGCATGCTCAACGTCGCCCTCAGGACATTGGCTGGCTTTTTGCGAGCTTTGCTCTTGGGAGAAGCAGGAACAAGGGCCCATGCAAACAAGGCTCAGGCAGACTCGTCATCACGTTGCGTTTGATAGCTACAATACGGCAAAGCACTGCTCATGCGGCCCCATCCAAGGTTATAAAAATACATGAGCAACCATACTCGTGGCTCGACAGCTCCAAGTCTTTTGCCTGTCCGCATTCTCACAAGCATTCCCCGTCTTTTCCGCTCCCCTTGTTACCAGATTTCTCATGTAAGCCGCGCAACATGAGCATCATTGAGAGCGAGAATCTGCGACACCTATACAACGCCACCGCGGCAGCAGCCGACAACGCCACGCCTGACGACGAGCACGCCACCTTTCGATTCTGGCTCAACTACATCTGCGAGCAGTTCGCCGTCGGAGACTACTGCCTCGACTGCTCTGCCTCGACGTACGGCGCCCGGCCGCAAAAGAGCAACATCGTCAGACGGCTCGACAAGGCGAACGGCCCGAACCCCGTCGTGCTCTGGATGGAGTGCCAGCAGCCCAGTGACACTGTTGCAGACGTCGAGAGAAAGGCTCTGAGCTCGGCGAGAAGATGCACTGCCTCGGACGATACATATTACCTCTGTGTGGCGACCACATGCGGCGTCTGCTTCCGGGTCTGGGTGTACGACTGCGACCTGGGGCGGCTGATACCTCTGTACGACGACGGCGCCGAGGGAGACCAGGCCAAGTACATTCGTGCCGATTCTCGCGATGCCTGTGTCTTGACTGCATTTTGTGACATGGTGAAGGAGCCGAGACCGTTATTGAGGCCGGACCTGGTGCCCTCTGCATCGGACTTGGCGGAATTCATCAATGCTCTGCGGCAGGAGGATGGTATAAGGTCGACAAGCTCCGTGGAGAACTAATGTTCTTATTCTTGTGGTGACGGTGCATTGCTCTAAAGGATCTGGATTGTTGGATCATGTATGTTTGAAGCGGAAAAAAAAAAGGAAAAGGTGGTGGGCCGTTTGCTGATGGACAAGGATGGAATAAATGAGAGCGGCCATATGAACGTGGTAGGATTGAACATGAGATTTCGCATACAAAGAGCCAGCAATTCACTCATGGCAGACTCGCTAAGACACTGAGGGGGGGGGGGGGGTTGGGTGGTTCCTCACTACCGGGTCTCAATTGAATTGAAAATGAAGCCGCATTATAGGGTAGTTTCCCAATGCTCATCGGATATTTGCGCGCAAATAAAGGGACGAACGAGCAAGACGCCACACGCAGCCCCACTGCCATGTGGCACCGCCAGTGGTACCTACGTTCTCTGACCTGATTTTGCTGAATCACCGTGGCAACGCATGGGCCCACACTTCAAGATTGGCAGTCAAGAAAACAAATGTCGGCTGGCAAGACGTCACCGACACTTGCCCATTCTGCCTTTGTTGCATGCACCTGACAATAGTCAGACGGGACAGACGCACCAGTCGTGACGATTCTTTTGAGCAAGACGCGTACCTCAGCTACCCGACTTGGATTCATCCACCATCCAGTACTCGAATGCGCTTCCGTTTAAGCATTCTTGGAACAATTGAATAGACCTTTTGACACTTCTCGAATTCCTAGACCTGGTCATTATACTCCCCCGTTGGATTTTCGAATATTCTTGTGTTACGGTGTGAGCGATCCCGTTTGGACGCGCTCATGTCACATCGAAACGAGCTGCATCAACAAAAACTCCAAGGCATCTACCGTTCCGTCGTCCACGAATACCAGAGAGAATCGAAATCAGCATCACACAACATTAGTTGAACAACGACATAGAGGCTCAGCACATCAATACCATGGCTGACGGGGGACAGTCGTCAATCACAGTTGCTGGTATAAACCGACTCCGAATTCTGGTTGAGCGTCACGGTCAATTCTTCAGAATGCTGACAATCATGTGAATAGTTCGCGTACGACCCTTCACAATCAGAGAGGCCGCTCAGCTGTATGTTGCCACGCTCCTGCTCCTACGAGACTCAGCCCAAACTTGATTGCTGACGACGAAAAAACAGACACAAAACAGACGACAGTCCCGTCTTTCTCGGGGATGGCTCCCTGGCCGGGGCACCGACTCCAAAACTGCACCAACGCGGCCTTCGCAGCGTGATTAAGGTGGTCGATGATCGATGCCTGTATGCCTGGGCCTCTGCTTTTAAGAATAATGTCTTTGTCGTGATTTGCTGACTCTTTGTGTCTCAAGTGTTTTCGACCCCCCAGAGGACAGCCCCGTCCAAAGATTCTCCAGATCGGTCGTGCCGACATCGAAAAAAGTCAAGGATCAGGTGTTCGCGTTTGATCGTGTCTTTGACGAAAACACGACTCAATCCGATGTGTACGAGGGCACCACCAAGAGCCTGCTCGACAGCGTTCTAGACGGCTACAATGCCACCGTGTTTGCCTACGGCGCCACGGGATGCGGTAAAACGCACACCATCACGGGTACCGCCCAACACCCAGGCATCATCTTCTTGACTATGCAAGAATTGTTCGAGAAGATTGAAGAGCGTAGCCAGGACAAGACGACCGAGTTGAGCCTGAGCTACCTCGAAATCTACAATGAAACGATCCGCGATCTGCTGGTGCCCGGGGGAAGCCAAACAGGTCTGATGCTCAGGGAAGACAGCAATCAAGCGGTGACTGTTGCCGGACTGACGAGCCACCACCCGAGGAACGTCCAAGAGGTTATGGACATGATTATCCAGGGCAACGAATATCGAACCGTCTCGCCCACCGAAGCAAACGCCACATCTTCGCGATCGCACGCAGTCCTGCAGATCAACATTGCGCAAAAAGACAGAAACGCCGACGTCAACGAGCCACACACTATGGCTACGCTGAGCATCATTGATCTAGCTGGCTCTGAACGTGCGTCGGTGACAAAGAACCGCGGCGTGCGCCTGACTGAAGGTGCCAACATCAACAAGTCACTCCTCGCTCTTGGCAGCTGCATCAATGCACTCTGCGACAAGCGCCAACGTGCCCACGTGCCCTATCGAAATAGCAAGCTCACTCGGCTGCTCAAATTCTCGCTGGGTGGGAATTGCAAGACGGTCATGATTGTCTGCGTCTCTCCCTCTAGCGCCCATTTCGATGAGACGCAGAATACACTGCGCTACGCGAACAGGGCCAAGAACATTCAAACCAAGGTGACTCGGAACGTCTTCAACGTCAATCGACATGTCAAGGACTTTTTGGTCAAAATTGACGAGCAGATGGCTCTGATTAATGAGCTCAAGGCGCAACAAAAGGAAGCAGAGAAGATGTTCCTGGTCAAGTTCCGCAAGCAATGTGATAAACGTGCCAGCGTCGCCCGCGAAGGCATCCAGCGGCTCCGTGCTGCCTACGAGCATTCTGCCGCGGAGCGGCTGGAGCGAATCAACACGATGAAGAAGCTCAAATTGTTCGAGAAGCGCATTGCCCTGTTGACTTGCTGGGTTGGCGCTTTTGACACGGTTTGCGAAAACAGGGGCGATGATGATCGCATGCCGCAGAACTTGACGTCCATCCGAAAGACAGCGGTGGGCATACTCGCCGAGCTGGAAAACAGTCGGCAGCACGTGCACCAAAAACTGGAAAAGTCGTCTTGGGAACGAGCAATTGACACAGCGCTCTCTCACAGCATGCAGCAGCTCGAGGGCCTCGAAGGCGTCGACAGTGGTGAGGACGGGTCTCTCGCTCGCGAAGCCGAGCTCCTCAAGGCCAACTTTGGCCGCGAGGCTTATCGTGAGGTCCTCGAGCAAGACAAGCTTGGAGACGCAGCCATGACACAGATGCTTCTGACTGCCCAATTTGAGATGTTGACATCCTTATCCGACACGCTGGCCATGGACGAAGAGAGCGCCGTCGCACATGCCAAGGACACCATTCACAAGCTTCTTGAAGTTGGCTACACGGCTGCTGGACAGGTCGTGAAGCCAGACGGTTCACTGCCGGTGGTTGACGTCTTCCCTCCCACCCGGAAGGGCACACCAAAACGGAAGAAGAGTCTGACAAATTACGTCAAGCCCATTGCGATGCCGGCTCTGGCTGCGATCCAAAACGAACATGCTTTTGCAAGTCCCATGAAGTCGTCGCCGAGAAGGCGTAAGGTGCTCGGTGCGGCGAAGAAGGGCATCAGCTTCACACCTGTGAAGAAGACTAACAAGACTCGAGGTGTGCGCTGGCGCGATGACGAAGGTGTCGACGGCACCTTGGCGGATTTTGCGTCAACACCACAGCAACCGGACACGCCGTGCGCGCAAGCACCGGTGGACAAGGCTCCCTCGTCGGGAGCGCTTCAAATGGTCTTCAATGGCCAGAAAGAACAGGACGATGACATGGAATCCGGCTCCGGGGCTGCTGCGGCCGCCGCTGCTGCTGCCGACGCGACGACAGAACTCGGCGATGACAACAGCACGTCGGTTGCAAAATCTGGCAGATTCAAGGCTGGATTCCTGTCCAAGGGCTCGAGATTGTCGACACAGTCGGAGGAATCGCCTCCTCTGCCGATACCGACTCTAAACCGGAGCCTGTCATATGGATCCCCTCTGTCGGACAGAGGATCGCCGCTGCGTACTTTGGACGTGGCAAAGGCCGGCAACGCGTCCCCACCGTCCCTGCCCGTACCACGGACCAAATTGAGCCCTTCGCAGCTGGGACCCTTGCAGAACATTGTCAACGAAAACAACCCCCCCTCTCAGGGCACTCCCGGCTCTGTATCAGACTCCGAGTCCAGTCTGATTGATGTGCGAAAGCTCCGCAGCGCCATACAGTCTGTCAAGGGCCGCCGGCCGAGCGCCTTGGGAGGACCAGCGTCGGGGGGACAAGGCAAAAGAATGTCGTCGATATCTTCGGTTGCCGAGCGCAGCACGGTCCGACCCGGCATGCCGTCAGCTACGCTATCCAGCAGCACGAACGGGATATCGAGAAGCCGTCGGGGCAGCATGGAAAGACGACGGAGTCCCCCGCTGGCATGCTCGCCGGACTTGAAGAGTGATCGAGGCCTCACCGTCGGCCAAGCTAGGAGGATGAACATGGGTGGCAGCGTCAGGATCGAGAACATGGCAAGCAGCCCCAAGGACAGCAGCATCAGGGAGGCGCCGCGTCGCGTCACTATTAGCGTCGGATCAACGCCGGCGGCCCACCGACGGCAGGAGATCAAGGGAGCGGCAGGATGGCGATGAGATGAGGCATGTTATTGGTGATGCCGCTTACGTTGGGTGTGCATTCTTGTCAGCTGCGCCAATCACCGGTTGCAGTTGTATTGTGGCTGGGCATTTTGGCGTAGTCGACGTTGGTTACAATTTTGAATCCAGCAGAGGACATGGCGTTGAGGATAGCAAGGATGCATTTTTGAAGCAGTGCTGTCAAAGTCATGTGTATGTATGTATATATGCTAGGTTGAGGTGGCTGACTTGTGTCTTTGTTCCTCTTTCTCCATGGTCAAGGACTGTCTGTTATGAATGCGTGAAGCTGTGAACATATCGGTGCGAGAGGACCAAAGGCGGCAGCATTTTACGCCTGATGTATCCATCTTGTTTAAATTCTAAAACTGGCCACAAGTACACGACCCGGTTCATGCCAGGTATTTCCAGCTAGAACCTCACTTTTGGTACGAAGAACTGTTCATCCGTGTAGCGCAAGGAGTTGGGGGATGTCCCGTCACCTCTATCCATGACAGCCTTTGAAGAAAGCCGAGCTTGAGCATGTTTCCGAAGCGGACATGCCCGGGCTTCTTGGCAGGACGTCACCAGCAGCAGCCGGAGTCTTGATTGGCATCCGGGTCGTTTGTGCCGGGGGACCTTTTGGCGATGCTGTCGAACTTTGTTTCGGGGAGCGGGGGGGCCCTGAAGCGCTGATACCTGGCGAGATTGGCGCTGGTGTAAGCCTGGACTCGGCTGCGTGGCGCTGTGTTGGGGGTCACGACGACGACGGCAGCGGAGGCGGCATCGGCGGCGAGGACGAGGATGTGGAGGAAGCGCATGGTGCTGCAGGATTGTGGGGGAATCTTATCTTGGGAAAGCCTTGTGCTTGAACTTTTTTTTTTTTTTTTTTCCCTAGCGAAAGGAGGGAGAGTGCGAAGGAATAAAGAGTCGTATAGTAGGGAGCAAGGTAATGTATTGAGGATAGGGCACTTTATGTCTTTGCGGCCCGTGCCGTGAAACGGTAGTTAGATTGTTGGTGTTCTTTTGTTTTTAGATCGTACCGTGTTTTTTGTTCTGTTTTTTCTCGATGAGATTCATGATGTTTGGGCTTGGCGGCTGGCTTGGCTTGGGGGGAGAATGTCAGGTGGGAGCCGAGTTTTGAGCGGCTGAATGGATCGATCGTGATGGGCTGGGCACGTTTCATCTATTGGTGCATATACTTGGCTTCGAATGGAATGGAATTAGAGATGAGTTTTCATTCGTCTTTGGAGAAGAAGAAAGATGGGCTTGAAATGATGGGAGATGACTTGGTGATCTTGTTTGGATTTGATGCGATAATGACGGATAGCGCTCGTCACTGGGTAGAGGGAAAAAAAAACGATGTTTGGCATTTCCAGCGCACAAAATGTATAGTGGGTCCCAGGTAATTCCGAGCTTCTTCTAGACGTGGGGAGCCCATACAAAAAAAAACTCGGAATTACCTGGCGGCACGGCACTGTACATGATGCCGGATGTTTTTGGCCGGCAACCCAACACCTTCGGGGGGGCGAAAAAGACCTGGCATCCCACTGTAGGCCCCTGTGGATACAAAGGACTTGTACCCATTTCCCAAGGTATTGCTCATCTGATCAATACAGCCGTCGCAATCCAGCACCCTAACGTGACTCGTCCCGCGCTGGCCAGATCGGGGACTGTCGATTGGATAGATTCATGCCTTAATCTTGATGCGCCGTGATTTTTGGTGATTGAGCCAAGTAGGTATGTGTCACGCAGGCACTGTTCGAGCCCGCCAAGGCAGATCGAGGCCATGATAATTTGGTCATGATCGGGCCATGTTATGAACAGCATGGTCGTGAATTGACGCGACTGAAAAGGTCAAATTGTTGCGATTTGCTGACCCAGGCAATCCAACCCTTGTACGTTTAGCTTGATCAAAGCCAGCAAGCCAATTACATGATTTCATTTATACGTAAAATATAACTAAATTTCTTGGGTTTTTTTTTAGTAATTTCTTCAAAAAAAAAGTAGCTTCATTTTTAATTTTTAATGTAAGCCCCCAGGGGATAAGACAGTACGTACGTTGGTATCCAGCCAGCCTCACATGTCAGGCATCATTGGCAGCTTTTGCGCGGCCCTTGTGCTGACGTGCAGCCAATTTGAAAATCCAATCAACAAGTGCCCTCCAGCTCGCGGCCTTCATGGTCGTGGAACTTCCCTGGGTCCATAGGATTTTTAAATTTGGACTTGGAGACGACTTCTTTCTCTAAAGGTTCGTTTCATCCTTTGTGAATACGAGCGCGCAAAGCTCAGCTTGTTCGTGAAGCTGCCCTCGATTGACGACGTCCAAAGACTCGCACCACGTTTTCTTCGTTTGCCGTCAAATGGTGTATGCAAAGCTATCATGATCCGCGGCGACACGCTGACACTGTGTTTTTCAAAAGTGATGCCCAGGAATTTGCTTGGCAGGTGCCAATCGAACAGTGACGTCGGGAATCCCGAGAATTCTCGCCGACCCCTTTTGCTATTCGATACACTAAATGGGGCCGACGGATAACCACGAAACGACGAGCCTGATCCAGATCGTGAAAGCCAAGCTCGATTCGGCCCCGTCCGCCCAATCGGTCCATTACTCGGCAAACCCCGCATATGTGCGGAAAAGTAATTCACTTGCTCTGCCAAGGTTGCGGGGATCTTCCAGGGCCCCTGTCTCTGCCCTGAAGCATCAATGCGCGGGCGAGGCCCAGGCAGGCCAGAGGCCAGGAGCCTGGGCAATCACGATGCTGCTATGCCATGCCACCTTGTTGGGTGCTGTTGCAAACAGCCATGCACGAAACAGTGCCCGAGGTTTCCCTGCGACTTTCGTAATGTGTTCCGAAGGACGACGTCTCGTTGGTATTTCTGAGAGATCGGCTTCATCGCTGTCGAATGAGAATGGACCATGTGACACAGCACTTGATGAAGAAGATCATGTCATGTCATGACATGAGAGCCTGTCCAGCTGACTCTTACCTAACTAATGAGAATAAAGAGCGAACGAGAATGACAAAAAGTATTGACCGCCAGCCGTATCCCCCTCCAAGTACTGCAGTCCTCGACCTAGCCCTCATCCAAGACATGTCCTACGATTCCCTCCAAGTTTGGCAGCATTCCGCCTCGTTTCAGCACCTGGCTCGCATGCCTAGTTCATGGCCTTGTCGGTTTTCAAGTCCTCTTTGATGAAGCTGGCCCCGAGCTCGGCAACGGCATACACAACCGCTTGGGGGTTTGCCGATGGCGAGATGGGCACGATGCTCGAATCACAGACGCGGAGATTGGAGCAGCCATACAGGCGCAGCCTGCTGTCCACCACGCCACCCATGGCACGCGGCATCATCGAGCATGTGCCAGTGTAGTGATGAGCGCCCTCTGCGGTTTGGCAGACGTACTCCTTTGTCGTCTTCAGATCTGTGAAGCGCTTCGAGTGCGGCTTTGAATAGCGCGTCAGGGAGTCTGCGCTGGTCACCAGCTCCTCGGCGAACCGGACTTGGCGTGCGAGCACCTCGAGGTCAAGTGGATGGGACAGCAGGCGAGTATCGATGCTCAGGCCTTGATCGGTGCCGGCATTCTCGACCTTGCCTTCGGTGATGTGCACGGAGCCGCGGGAGAGCGGGTGCGACAGCTGTGCGACAACAGAGACGTACTTGCCAGGAGCGCGGTAGGTCGGGTCCAGGCTCTCAAAGGGCGTGTAGCCCGCGCCGAAGACGTAGTGGCCAACCGTCTCCGAGCCCTCTGTCAGGGCGGAGCGAACAAACTTTTCGTGGGCAGCGGCGAAAGCTGGCGTTGTCTTCTCAGGGGAGTTTGGAGCCGCGGATGCCAGCAAGCTGTCAACTACTTGGCGCCCTTCATTCGTCTGCATCTCGGGCAGCGGAAGGTGAGCCATGGTGATCATGTTGCTGGTGCCCATGGGTCCCGTCCCATTGGTCATGTAGTCCTCTTGGGCAGCTGCAATTGCCTCGGGGTCCTGGCGGAAGAAGGCATCCAAAGTATCCACATCGTCGTTTGCCTCGAACACGACGCCCGAGAAGGCGTGATTCTGGAGGTTCTCGCCGACGTGCGGGTTGTCGACCACGACATCGATTCCATGGCTCTTGAGCAGGTCGGCGCCGCCGATGCCAGAAAGCTCGAGCAGTCTTGGCGAGTTGATGACGCCGGCAGAAACGATGACCTCTTTGCGAGCCTGAATGGTTTGGGAGGCTCCGTCTCGTGTGTACTGCACGCCTCGTGCGACGGCATCACCGCCCGATGAGGGTCTCTCGAGCAACAATTTGGTGACCGTCGTCTCGGTCAGGACTGTCAGATTTGGTCTGTCGTGAATTGGATACAGGTAGGCGTTGGCAGCGTAGCTCCTCTGTCTCGTTGCCGGATTGATCGTTTCCGGGGCCATAATGGCCCCCCCGAGACGACCGGACAGCGGATCGACTTCCGGAAACCCAGAAGATTTCAAGCCGTCCATCCAGGCTTTCTCCCAGAGACTCTGAGGTCTGGACAGTTTGACCTGCAGTGGCCCATTAACTTCAGTCGCACCGCCATGCTTGTGTAGAGTAAAGGACCGTTCGAGGGCCTTTCTGTACGAGCTGAAATCCCAACCCTCGTTGCCCAGATCCTTCCATCCGTCCACCAACGCACCAGACGCCGGTGTGAAGAGGAAACTGTTGATGGCGCTGGAACCGCCCAGTGCTCTTCCCTGTGGAATTTTGATGCTTTTCTTGAGGTTTGTCTGGGCAACAGTAGAAAACGTGCAGGCAGCTGCAGTGCCCGGCAGCATTGGCCAGGCTCCCGGAGTCAGCATATTCAGATCATCACCCATGTCCTTGCCGCTTTCGAGGACAACAATGCTCAGGCTCGGGTCCTCGGAGAGGCGATTGGCCAAGACAAGGCCTGCAGTGCCTCCGCCAACGATGACAATGTCGTACATATGGGTCGACATTCTGGTAGCCTGATGCCGGAGACGAGCACGAGTAGTGTAGGAGAGAACGAGTCTGGAAAGATCTAATATGCGTTTTAGAGAGTATAGAGCGCAGCGTCAGGAGTCGCAGCAGGAAACCGTGAGCTCTTATGTCTTATCATCGGACCTTGTGACCATGAATGCTCCCCGCGTCCAGTGTCGATCATCGGGCAAAAGGACACAGTTGGCCAAAGCTCCCCAAGAGTGTGAGGGGGCAGGAGGACCAGAAAGGGTGTTGGGCTGAGCACGCCCGTATATGTCCAGTCTTACCAACAGGTTCCGCGACGCGGCGGCCAACAAAGCCATCCATTCATCACTACGTAGATTGACGAGATGGATGCTGTACATATGACTGTAGATACTTCTTCCCCAAGTATCGCGTGTACCCGAAAATCGTTTCGATTACCGCGCATATCTCTGGCTCGTCCGGCCTCGTCCGCACTTCAAGCGCGTATGATTGATGTACCACATTCCTTATTCTGTCGGTGGAAACGTTCATCGTGTTGGATACGGACTGCTGCCATGGATAGGTCGCGGAGTAGTTGGACCCAGCGCACAGATCACAAATGTACTACCGTTGTCATTTTGCCACGCACCGCGATGGGCATTCTTTGCTTCTTGCCCGACAGCGTAAAGACAGGGTAGGATTGACAGGATCTGAAAGTCGATAGTAATAGTTTCTCCAGTTCAGTTTGAACGGTTCTGAGAGGGCCTGGTCAGGGTGCATTGCGAGCTCATGGAGGGCCGCTGTCGAAATCAGGGCGAAGGGTTCGCTGCAGTGACCGGAACGTCTGGTGTCAGCATCCCACCAATGAGTAAGTAAGTAAGTGAACTGCTTGGGTCGGGCCGGGATGAGGGCGCCAATTTACCTGGCCTCCAAAACAGCTACTGTACTAACAAGCTGTCGCATATGAGCCAGGCAAGTTGTTTGGCTTCGTGCCTTCCAACGAAATACGAGCCCGGGCGTAGCTTCGATGGAAAGCCTAACCACCCACCATCTGCACTTGGCACGTGCCAGTCGCTAATCCACAAAACTCGAGAGGTCGAGCGGGATCAATGTACATGCTTGATTGCTGCTCTTTTTTTTTTTTTTTTTTTTTTTTTTTTTTTTTTAAAAAAAAAAAAGGTTTCAATTTCAGCTTGTAATAACAATGGGTGTGCTAGCAATACGTCTTGTTGAAAGTCGTAGCGAGAAAAAAAAAAAACTCCCGACATAAACCTAGGCATCGGTGTTCTCCAATGCATTCTTCATTTCTTTTAAATCGAGATAATCTCCGTTACCCCCTCTCCCTTTCATCTTATAGTCTTTCTATCTCAAGTTTGCAGTCGTTCTATCCCATTTTGCAGTCTTTTTATCTCATCTTGCAGTCTTTCCATCTCATCTTGCAGTCTTTCTATCCCATCTCGCAGGATCGTCAAAATGAGAGGCCCTAATTCCTCCATAATTTGTTTGACGTATTCTTCTATGGCCTAATATCTGGTAAGTGATGGCCTTGTTTGAACAATTTTGGGACATCATACCTTCGCGTCTTGCTGCTGAAATACCGTAAACATGTTTGCGGGCTGGAGGCCGCCTGCATTGGTATGGGGCTCCATTTTCAAAGCAAACACGGAGTCAAGTGTGATGTGGGATTGTAGAAAAAATTGATTGTGAGTGCGGTAAGTAAAAATGATTGTTGAAAATGGATGGAAGGAAGTTGAGGGCAAGGGCAAGAAGGCAGGTATTTATGTTTTATGATTTAGACTTTCTGTCGCTTGAACCTTCCCATCCACCCGATACCTACCTCCTATCACACGAAGCCGACCTGATCTGGGATTATTCTCCCAGCGTAAACTCAGATCCTTGTTGCCCTGCCACGCCTTTCTTCAGTGGATCGAGCTTGCAATTCTCGAACTGCGCTCGCCCTTGCATGAGAAGCTACTTGGCTACGGATTCATTACTCATCAGAACTTGCCCTCGATCCGATATTCTAGCTTTGGAGAGCGTACCATGTTCCGCATCATGCGTGCAGCGTGCTAGACCCCTAACAAACAATTAAGTCAACCCTCCAATGAGAATCATCACAGACTCGCACACTACTGCCAAGCCTGAGGCGTCCACGTCTGTCAAGGTTGCTGGACTATGTGGCAGCCTGGGTAGGTAGCAAGTCGGCTGTCTGTTGGATCGGGAACAAGTTCGGATCTGGCAGCTTGCTCAACATACCACCACTTTGATGGGCACGTCGACAAAGAACTCAACAAGCAAAGCACGTGGGATGAAAGGACTCCTTTTGGGCCTGATAATGTGATGTAGCGCATATGATTTTCTCGGACTCAGGTCGCGCGTCTCATTGTCCTCTCTCTGACTAAGCTTTGGTCAATGCTGGAACTGGAATTACGACAATTCGCAGGTGGGATTCGGGCAATATAAAAAGAGCTGCTCAGAGCTGCTCCCATTGGCATGAGAGTGCCCATCAGGTCTGTACGATCAAAAAGGCAAACGGTGATACCACCAAGGCCTGAACACTGTAAGGAATAATATTTCTTCCATCTGGTCTAGGTACATGGTTCAAGTCTCTCCCAGATGGAGTCAGGAATTCATTTTTGATGTGTCATGCAGACCAGGCAGTAAAGGGGAAGCAGCAATGAAGGAAGTCTTTTGCTGCGGCAAAGAAAGAAAAGTGTCCGAGTCAATCACTCACCACCGTGAAGGCCCTCCAGCACGTACGAGCTTCACGTACGAGCTTCACGTTGGTGCTCCTCCCACAAAACGCGCGCGACCATGCCAGAAAACACTTCTAGCTCGTTCTGCAGGACATTACTCACCTTTTCAAGCACCTCAGCAGTCCAAGACTTGCCAACTTCCATGACGATGGGAGAAATCATGAAGTCGAAAATCGAAGTGCTCATCCTGTCCACAATATCTTTGATACGCTTTGAAACTAAGTCAATTTCAAAAACTTTGTAGTCTTGAAAGCCCAAATTACCTGGTAGTCTGGAAATTTCTTGATGGCGCCTTGATAACGCCTGTTGAGACAATGAGAACATTGCTTGAATTGCCCCTTCTTTTGCAGATCTTTCAGAATCGTACTGTACGGATCGTTGTTGATTCGCCGTTGAATGAGCTCTTCAAGAAATGAAGGAAAGCCCCTCGTCCAATCAGGATCGTGAGTTGCTGCTGGCCCCAGAGAGAAGCCACGTGGGATGAAGTTGCCGCTCACAATCTGCTGGGCGAGTGAGACCCCAGGTTCCTTCAAGTCCGAATTGGACGCCGCGTAAGTGGCCACGTCCTGTTCGCAACGAAGAAGTTCTTCTGGAACCTGAAGGCGATTGGCAAGGAAATTGGCAAGGAAATTGGAAAGGTGATTGATAAGGCTAATTCCATTGATTCCCTCACCGCTCAGCAGATCGTGGATTATGTGGTGAATCGCGCCTAGGAGCATGCCGTACGGCACGCCTTGGGCCGTGCCATAGTCCATGCCTTGGGCCACGCCGTTACCCGAGCCTTGGGTCGTGCCGAAGTCCACGCCTTGGGTCGTGCCGAAGTCCACGCCTTGGGTCGTGCCAAAGTCCACGCCTTGGGTCATGTCGTGAGCCATGCCTTGGTTCGTGCCGTATTCCATGCCTTGGGCCACGCCGTTTCCCGCGCCTTGGGTCGTGCCGAAGTCCACGCCTTGGGTCATGTTGTGAGCCATGCCTTGGGCCATGCCGTAAGCCACGCCTT
>JMQE01001323.1:0-71473 GCA_000731825.1 Hypocrella siamensis | reverse complement strand
CCCCTTCCCGAACCCCCCCCCGGTCATGCCCCTCCACTCGTCCCACTCATCCGTCTCCATTTTCACTTCCATGTCCAACCCTCACTCGTCGCCGCTCCCGCCTTTTTCCCGCCATTTTCTTCTTCTAAGCCTCCCCGACCGTACCTCTTGCTTCTTTCTCACCGACCGCGGTGCCGGCTATAATTAGAAACGTGCATCGATAGATCGGGGCTCCATTCTGCTCTGTACTGCATCAATCTTCGTTGCAGTGGTAGCATGCCCATCATACATCCATCGTACATGAAGCCCTCGTGCGAGCGAGGCATCCGACTCAATATCGGCTGAGTTGACCTCTTATAGTCGCGCGCCGGTTTCATATTGATACACGTCCTTTCGCTGCCGCGCAAGCCGCGCCTAAAACAAGCCTCAAACCCTCCTCCATGAATCTCGACTGATTCTCGACTGATTCAACAAAAGGCGAAAAAAGGACCAAGAAAAAGAATATCCAAAGAGAAAAAGAAAGAAGAGAAAAAGAAAAAACAATCTTCAACTTGCCGCCAGACCAAACTCGACTCCCCACCGCAGTCTCTCAGCTCATATTCGGCAATCACTTCCAAGCAATCAACGAGACAAACGAAGCGGCTCGGTCGATTCGGTCGTCGTGTTTCGCTCTACCCATTATCCTCATCGTTTTCTTCTTATTGATATTACACCCTGTTTCTTTTTTACATGCATTCATTTGGTTGAAAACTGGGGCCGTTTAATAAGCGTGCCCGGGGAATCCTGACGACGTACTAGTAGTAGTACTAACTACTACTACAACTAGTAGAAACTGGCAGGTCGGTCGGTACTTTTCCGTACCTGCAAAGTTACCTGCCACGTACCTGCTACGTGCGTTCCTCTTGGCAGGAACATCATCAGTACTCGGGCCCCTTCCTTCTCTCGGCTGTCTCGTAGCCGCCCACTTTTTCTTGTCCCTTTCGGCCTTGGCCTTGGTCGATATTTTTACGAGTCGTATTCCGAAATCCCCCATTGTCCTCGCGGGCCCTGTCTGACGTTCAAATCGTCGTGCCTGCCGGATTTTGCAGCGAAACGCATCTGCGCACATCACGCACCTCGCACCTCGCACCTCGCACCTCGCACCTCGCACCTCACGCACCTTGCACCACGAGCCACGAGCCACAAACCACAAACCACAAACCACAAATCCTGGACCACGAACCGCGAACCACCAACCAACGCACCACACCACGTTTCCTCACTTTTTCCTTCACCCAAACGCCGGCAAGCCGCCCAACTCTCATCATACTCGGTGCGCGCGCAGCCTGCGACATCCCACGTGGCGACCACGACCTCCACGGCGCCGCTCGCCAGGCTGTCCTCTCTGCCTCCTCCCTCCCCTCTCGGCGCGCGCGCGCAAACCATCCGCCCGTCGTCGCAAGCCAGGTTTTCGCGGTTTTTCAGAATCGACTTGGCTCCAATTCATCTCGACGCACATCCGTCTCGCCATCATGGGCCGCAGAAAGATTGAGATCAAAGCCATCAAGGATGACCGTAATCGATCAGTGTAGGCCCGCCGATATTATCCCCCATCTCCCTTGCCCCGTCGACTCCCATCAACGGAACTGCACAGGCAAAGGCACCGTCCATACTGACACGAATACAGAACCTTTTTGAAACGAAAGGGCGGTTTGTTCAAAAAGGCCCACGAGCTGTCCGTGCTCTGCTCTGTCGATGTCGCAGTCTTCATCTTTGGCAACAACAAGAAGCTTTACGAGTATTCCTCGACCGACATGCAGGACCTCATCTCCCGGTACCAATACGTGAGTTGTTGCCGCTGCAGCACTTGAGCCTCAGGTGCCCGACTGACTCTGAGAAACCGCAGCACGGAGGACCCAACGAACACAAGGGACCTACCGACTTTAGTGGCGGCAACGACGACGACGACGACGACGACGGCGACGGCACTCCCCCGCGAGCCAACGACGGCCCAGAACACCAAACGATGCCCCGGCACTTCCCCGGGCACGCCCACTTGCCCTATCCCTCGATACGTCACCAGACTCACTCGGCCTCGCCGCCCCTTTCCAACGGCGCCTCGTTCACAGCGCATCCCGGTCCTTCTGTCCATCCTTCGCGGACAGCCACACCGCAGCCGCCCATGGGGCCGCGACCTGGCTCGAGGCACGATATGATGAGGGCGGCATCTCATCCCCATCATCATGGCATGGCATACGTGCCGGCGCCCCCCATATATCAGCCGTCAGGCCAGCAGGCGTCCACGCACTACACGTATTCTTCTCCGCAGATGCAGCACCAGCAGCCACCACAGCATCAACATCAGCAACATCAGCAACATCAGCAGCCCCAGCAACAGAGTCTAGGTGAGGAGCGCCGACAATCCGTTTCCTTGAGCTACGCGTCGCAGCCTCAGCCTCCGCCGCCGCCGAATGTGTCCGTCATGACGCGAATCGATCCCCCTCCGCCTCAAATGAGTAATCATCAACAAATGCCGGCTTTACATCCAGTGCAGCATCCTGCATTACCACATCATCATCAGCAGCAGCAACGGATCTCGTCCCCTCCACAGTCCGAGCAACGAAGGCTCTCGGAACCACAGCCGCCACCGCCGCCTCCTCCACCACCACCACCACCACCACTACCACTACCACCGACCAGGTTGGAATCCTCCGATCGACCCCCGCTGCCTTCGTTGAAGACGGATTCGGCTCCCAAGAAGATGGCCCACAAAAAAGCGCACAGCATATTCACACCCATCGAGGAGAGTCGATCCATCTTGTCGGCCCACTTGGCATCGTTTGCGACACCGTCCCAAGGAGGAAGCAAGTCTGAACCGAACTCCAATGGGACTGGTCTGCACCGTCCTCAGTCCGTCGATGCCCCTGCATACGAGGACTCATCAGCATCCGCGCAGCTCAAGAGGTCCAGTACGCAAAACAGCATCGACGCAGGCCGGCCTGCGTCCGTCTCGTCGGCTCAGGAAAGCGCATTCACGCCGCCGTCAGGCTCCAATAGCGTTGGGACCGGCGGCCCTGGTAGTGCTTCGCTTCCGCCGCGTTCCCGAGGCCCTCGACTAACGGTCCAGATCCCAGATGGCGGGTCTGAGCCTGGAAGCGGCGGCGGCGAGTCGACTTCCTCCCAGGGTCCTGCCGTCACGCCGACGCAAGCGCCGCGCACCGGCTCCGTCGTGCTGCCGCCGCCATCGCCATCGGCAGCTGCACTGCCCTCGGCCGGGGCTACCGGGCCTCACAACCCATTTGCCCGGCCTCCGCCGCAGCAGAATGTCAACGGGGAAACGCCCGTTTCGGCGCTGCCCTCGCGATTTCTCAACCAGGACTTCTTGCCCAGTCCCAGCTCCTTCTACCCGGAGTGGAACTATCGAGGGACTGATACCAACGCGTTCCCCAGCCCGCTGAATTTCCCGACTCCCCAAGGGGGCATCGGGCCCAGCTTTCTGCGTGACGACAACTCCAGTGGCGGCGGCGGCGGCGGCGGCGGCGGCAGTGGCGGTGCGAACCAGAATCCAAGCAGCGCGAGCACCAGCGCCACGAGTGCAGCGTCGTCGACGCTAGTGACAGCATCTAGCGAAGCGGCGGCGGCGGCGGCGGCGAGCAAAGGCACGGCTCACGGCCCGCCTAAACGCAAGAGTCTAGATGTTGACGGAGAAGACACGGGCGACGGTCAAGCGGAAAGCAGCGACGCCAAGAGACGCAAATTGAGTTACGCCTAGCTCCTGGCCGCCACTGTTGTGGTCTTTTTTTTTTTCTTCCCTTCCCTTCCCTTCCTCTTCTTCCTCTTTCTCCCCTTCCTCTCCTTTTCTCCTTTTCTCATGTGAGGACTCGCATGACGGCGAGCTTGGTGTAGTTGATACCCCTTTTTCTATGAGTCCGACAATATACGTCGACCCATTGCTCATTTTCCCTCTCACTCTTCAACTTGCCCTTTATTCTATTATTCATATTCAGGTTGGCAAAGTTTCTTCTTTCTTCTTTCTTATCTGGATATACCCCGGCCTGAGAAATGTCGGACCAAACGTTTGTCACCTCGACAATGAAGAACAGACCATGGCCGTTTTTTTCCCCTCCCATTTTCCTTATTTTTTTCTTCTTCAAAGCAAGAAGGACCAGCAGAAGATTGTGTTGAAGTTGTTGCCCTTTTTCGTCCCATTTCTCCTGCAAGGCTACATACGCATCTACAGTGTCAAGGGCGCGCGGCGCGGTTGGCTGTCTTTGAATATAGTTTATTGAATATTTAGTGTACACGAAGCACTGGGCACATCCATGCTGTATCTTCCTTCCTCTTTTTCTTCTACTTTGTCTTTTCTTCTACTTTCTATTTCTCTTTTTTTGGTTTTCCTTCTTCTTTTTCTTTGGGTTATCCAGTAGACTTTGTCTTGGCAAGTCAGTCTTTCATTCCTTTTTTTTTTTTGGCGGCAGAAAGGAAAAAAAAAAGCCGAGGTAAAAACAAAAGATGCATCAAACAAATAGGGGGCTCTGCGAAGCATGGCACGGCAAGGCATGGCATGGGATTGCGATTGACATCACCAGATGATTGGTGGATTTGGGGTCAGAATGATGCTGGTCTTTCCTTCTGTTTCTCTTGTCCTCAAATAAGTTTCATATTCTTACATGATGATTTGTCACGACATGTTGATTAATATTTTGTACGGAGTAATCTGCCGCGCTGTACCGTGCGAGATTTCATATCCTGATGACTCAATACCAAAGTTTTCTTTCTTCTTCCGTGCCGCACATCATTGCGTATATAAGTGTCGTTAGGGCCAGGTCGTTTGTTCCTTTGTTGGATAAAAAATGAAGGGAAAAGAAAGATCATTCGTAGTTGAGGACGCCGTCGATGAGCCACTGTCGTGCGTCAGTATGGTCAATAGTGAGTACGTGCCGCGATGGGCGTAATATGCAGGGGGAATGGGGCTGCTTGGCCTCCTGAATGAATGAATGTGTGTGTGAGTGTGTGTGTGTGAGTGTGTGTGTGCGCATCCGGGGGAAGAGGAAGCAGAAAAGATGATACCCACCAACTCTCCATTGGCAACTCGACTAGCCACGGTCCCAACCTCGACGGCATCCGGCATAATGACCCTCTTGCCCTCTTTCCCCGTCTGCTCCCACCAAACCTCCCTGCCGGCGAGGGTTTGCGCCCTCTGACCCTCCTGCCAGGGGGCCTCGGCGACGAGATGAGCCAGAACGAAGCGCTCGAGGTTCCGGTTGGCGCGGTCCTGTCCTCCGTCACCACCTGCGGCAGCCGCAGCGGGCGACTCCCACGGTTTGCGGGGCAGCGCCTCAATGGCGCTGTTGAGCGGCGCCAAAACGGTCGTATTGCTGCCCAAGTCGGCCAAGAGGTCCGAAGTGCTTTGCGACAAGCGCGTAAAGGACGAAAAGGACGATATGGAGCGCTGAGGGCCGATGGTGTCGGCTAGCGACACGGACGGCTGCGACTTGGGCTCGTACGACGTCGCCTGGCGGCTACTGCTGCTGCTGTCGCTTTCGGGCGAGACGATAGCTCCTGTCGAGAACTTGATGGGCGGCGGCGGTTGCGAGCGTTGTGCCTGTTCGGGGGTGTAGAGGAATTCGCGGCCGGCGGGCTGGACTGGCAGCGAGTGCTGGTTTGTCGGCGCCATGATTTGCTGGTGTTGGCACAGGGCGGCGGGGAGATTGAGGAGGTGGAGGAGGGAGACGGCGAGGAGCTGCATCCCGCCTTTTTTTTGGTTATGGAAGTTGGTCGGGATGTGCGATGACGACAAGGAATGCTGGTATGAGGAAGGGGGGTGTTTGAGCATAGCTGGTGAGGAGAGGAATAATAACGTCACGGGAAAGGAAGAGATGTGGGGGCGGGGCCGCGTATGCGCATCACGGGGACTATCGGGGTATTTGGGTCATGCTGGCTTTTTTTTTTTTTTTTTTTTTTTTTTTTTGCAGCACCTGCTTTCCAAGTGTTTCAGTGCAGCTGGCTTGCTTCAATGATGACAAAATGGTTTGGGCGCAGAGGGCGACGAGCTCGTCGGAACGTCACTGACGAAGCTTTGCCGGTCTCTAGCGTTCAAGGGTTCGCGTCACATCGGCGTGAAATGTCGGGCGGCTTGCCAAGGCCATGGACGAGTCGCGATATTGGCTCTATTCGACCGAAAGTGAAGAAATTTTTTTTCTTTTCTTTTTTTTTCTCTGATCACAACGGTCGTTGACGGAGCTGGCGAGTTTGGCCAGAATCCGTAAATTAGGTAGGTACTTGGACGCTGGTCCTCCCTCTGCGTGCGGCTTTGCGAACGAAATCATTCTTACGCTGCGTCAGACTCGCAGGGCATCTCATCTCAGTGTGCCCAGGTGCCCATTTGAGCTGCAGAGGGCCTCCCACCGTTGGGCGTAAGGTTGGGGAAAAAAAAACGTGGACCTCTTTGCCATTTTGATATTTCAGCTCGCTAGACTTTGCAACATGTGAAATGTTGGATGCCACCCTCGGAGCCTCTCCTCGGATTTGATTGAGTGAAAGGAGGTCATTTGGCTCACCAGCCCCAGCCCTTTAGAATCACTTGCTCAAGGGAATCTCAGAGGGTGTCAAAAAGCCCATCTTTTTTCCCCGGATTCCCACGGCCACAAGTTCCAAGTTTCAGTTCTCCATTGTTATTTCCCCCTCCCCCACGTCATGCATTTCTGCGGAGATTTGCCAGATTCAATCTTCATGCCGTGCGTTGAAACAAATCACGCTACGTAGTACTCTAGGTAACAAACTTACTAGGCTCATACATACGTACAAACGAACTAGAACCAGTAGTAGGCAAGTCTTGGGCGTGGCAAAGCAGGCCCGCCTTACATGTGAAATCCAAGCTTTGCCCGCAAGTGGTCACGAGGGCCCCTTACGCTACTTTACGGCTGGGGCTCTCGTGGATCTCGGATCCACGAGGGAGGCGTGTGGGCAAGAGAAACGTGCAGCCAATCACGGCGCCGTCATTTTCGTTCACTCGCTGACTTGCCCATATAGCCTATTGGCGACTTCTGTTGCTGCATCTTTTGGGAGGGGACGATTTCACATGTCAGATGCTACGGCACAAAGACAGCCTTTTGACCATCAACATGTGGCAAGACATGGTGGACATGGGACACCAATATGTGATTTGCATCGCCCCCTGATCAAAGGCACTATTTTTTTTTTCTTTCCTTGTCTCAGCGGCTCGTTCCTCTCACTTGGATGATTCATGATGCCGCCGCAGCTCGACTTGACGAGGCCAAGATGGACCCCATAGTTTGTGGCCTTTCCATTCCATCTGAAGCGGCGAATTGTCAGCAGGATGGGCGTCAAGGGTCCAGGCACTTGGACGCGGCGCCCGGCTCAGCAGCCGTGCAGCCAGCAATGGCCACACCGGGCCGCTGTTCTTGGTCTCGTCTCTCTTGAGATCGCGTTCCATTTCTCGTCTCTGCCCCGAGCGCGACGCGCACGTTGGCAGTTGGCACGCTTCCCTGTGGAGCCCCCTTCTCCAGACTCCAGCGCCTCTTTGCCCGCGCTCCCACCCCCAGGTCACGGCGCACTGCTGCCCCGTTTTGCCACCCCCTGGCCTGCCACTAAACCGTGGAGCAGCAAGCCGTTGGCCAAGGCCGGCGCGGATTCCTTTAGTGCATCGGGGGCGCTGGCGTAGGGGTCACCTGGCCCCTGTACCCGCGACCCTGCCACTGTACGATACTGTGTGCGCGCGCTGCGCTGCCTTGCCACTCTGCCACGGAGAGCCCATGGGGGAGGGTGAGTTGTGAGAGCGAGAGAGAGAGCCATCCATCCATCCCTCGACCTCGGCTGTTCTGGAGACGGGATGCTTTTTCCGGCCTTGGCGCAAACCCCTCCATTATTGCTGCTTCGTCACACGCCCCCCTCCCCACCCCTTTCGTCTTCTTAAACCTTGGCTTCTCCGAGAACCGTCTCTTCTATCCATACCTTTTCCTTTCTTTCCCTCTTCGCCTCGGTTTTCTCTGATCTGTTTCCTTTCTATTCATTCACGCTTGCTGCGTAGCCTTCTTCCTCCGCAAGTTCAATCATCCTTCTTTGAGCGCAAGCTACAGCAGTCTTCCCTCATTGCGTATCCCCCAGATATTCTCATACTTGCAACAACGACACGGATACGATGGCTCCCAGTGTCATCGTCGTGGGTGGTGGCCGTAAGTCTTTCCCCAGAACCATTTGATCAATTCACCTTGCTTGGTTCCTCTTCACGTCTCTGGGCTGTTTGTCTGGACTCGGGCTGGCTTGTCGCAACATCCAGTCCGGCGCCTGCTACCTTGACGGCCGGGGCAAAGCATGTGTTTTCACTTCGCCAAGTCCAGAGCATCATGTCTCTTACACAGCGTTTCAATGACCACAGTGAGCTGATGAGGAGTTCTTTTCTCTAGTGTCTGGCTTGAGCGCTGCTCACACCATCTATCTGGCCGGCGGCAACATTGTGCTTCTGGACAAGCAGGGTACGTCTTTCTCTCACAACAGCACCGATTGCAAAGATCTCAGACGCGGAGTCAAGGGGGGAATCACTCCTTTGGCGCCTCTCAACTCAGTCCTTCTTCCAATAATTGCTAACCTGTGTGTCCTCATTAAAACAGGCTTCTTCGGCGGCAACTCTACAAAGGCTACATCTGGTATCAATGGCGCATTGACCAGAACACAAGTCGAGCACCAGATTGGCGACAGCGTCAAGCAGTTCTACGACGACACTCTCAAGTCTGCCAGGGACAAGGCTCGCCCTGATCTCATCAAGGTGCTCACTTACAAGTCTGCCGCAGCCGTCGAGTGGCTACAGGATGTCTTTGACCTCGATCTTACGCTGGTCTCCCGGCTCGGGTAAGCCACTTCCTCCTCTTATCAACCCCCGAAGCATAATATTGCTGTCCCTTGGACTACATGTTCCACCAACTGGGCGTCTCGTGATGTCAAGAAAGGAGAAGGCGGCAGAGGCTGTACATCTCCTCTTTCTCATCACTTTACTGACTATCCGTTCGCAGTGGCCACTCACAGCCGCGAACCCACCGTGGTCATGATGCGAAGTTTCCTGGCATGGCCATCACGTACGCCCTCATGCAGCGCATCGAGGAGCTCGCTGAGAACGAGCCCCACCGAGTAAAAATCATCAAGAAGGCTCGTGTCACGTCATTGAACAAAGAGGGCAACAAGGTCACTGGAGTCACCTACGAGGTGGATGGCGCTCCCGCCTCGGTAGATGGTCCGGTCGTCTTGGCCACGGGTGGCTACGCAGCCGACTTTGGCGAGACGTCTTTGCTCCAGAAGCATCGACCCGACACTTTCGGCCTCGCCACCACCAATGGCACCCACGCCACTGGTGACGGTCAAAAAATGGTCATGGCCATTGGCGGTAATGGCATCGACATGGATAAGGTTCAGGTTCACCCCACTGGCTTGGTAGATCCCAAGGACCCTGGCTCCAAATGGAAGTTCTTGGCCGCCGAGGCCCTTCGAGGCGAGGGCGGTCTGCTCCTGAACGGTGCCGGCGACAGGTTCTGCGACGAGCTCGGTCACCGTGACTACGTGTCCGGTATGATGTGGAAGGAGAAGGAGAAGGGCAAGTTCCCCGTTCGCCTCGTCCTCAACTCGAAGGCCTCCAAGACACTGGACTTCCACACCCGGCACTACTCTGGCCGCGGCCTCATGCGCAAGATGACCGGCAAGGAGTTGGCCAAGGAAATTGGCTGCAGCCCGGACCACCTTCAGCAGACCTTCCAGACTTACAACGCCATTGCCGAGGGCAAGCAAAAGGACCCTTGGGGCAAGCGCTTCTTCCACAACATGCCCGTTGACATCAACGATGACTTCCACGTCTCGCTCATGGAGCCCGTCCTCCACTTCACTATGGGTGGTATTGAGATTAACGACAAGGCCCAGGTGCTCAACCAGGAGCAAAAGCCATTCGAGGGTCTCTTCGCCTGCGGCGAGCTGGCCGGAGGTGTCCACGGAGCGAACCGTCTTGGTGGTTCGTCGCTGCTGGGCTGCGTCGTCTACGGCCGCGTTGCCGGCGACTCTGCCAGCAATTACCTGTTCCAGCAGGCTCTGTCCGGCTCGGCCGCAGGGTCTGCCGCCGCCCAGCGTATTGGCCAGATCTCCCTCCACCTCGACCCGTCTGCTCCTGGCAGGTTGACCGTCCAATGGGCCGACGGTGGCTCATCGTCGGCGGTTCCCGGTGCATCACCCCCTCAGCAGGCCAGTGCCGGCCCCGACGTGCCCACTCTTGCCGGTGAGTCCGCCTTTGCCAAGTCCGCCAAGGCCGACCCCAAGGCCTTCAAGGTTCCCGAGACCGAATACGCCATGGAAGAAGTTGCTAAGCATAACAAGGAGGGCGACCTGTGGGTGGTGGTTAAGGGCGTGGTGCTCAACCTGACTAATTGGCTTGACGAGCACCCCGGCGGTCCCCAGGCCATTAAGAACTTCATGGGACGGGACGCCACAGAGGAGTTTGAGATGCTGCACGACGATGAGGTCATTCCCAAGTATGCTCCGGAGCAGGTCATTGGCCGCGTCAAGGGCCAGGAGGTCACTCTTGAGATATAGAGAAGCTTTTCAAGAAGCCATTCTGGGCTAGTGTACTTGTGTGTGTGTGTGTGTGTGTGTTTCTACTTTTGTCCTACCTCCATGTCAACGGGTAGCGTCTTCTTGTCAGGTGTTTCTTTGGGGTGTCATTTTTTCCTTTTCTCACGCACACATCAAAACGGGGGTTTCATGCACAGTGAGCCACAGACCAAGAGGGTGTTGCTCACAGGGCATTTGATGACGAGGGACAAGGGGAAAATTCTTGAGAGGATCGCCCGAGTCAGCCGAGCATTTTTTTTTAGATGATTGCGAATGTACTGATACAGGGCAACCAAAGGCGCACGTCGGGTTTTGTTATACTTCCGCAAATGATATTTATCATGAAACCTTTACTGCTGTGCCATCGCATCCTCGTACAGTGACTAAATTGCCCACCTTGCCACTTGTGCCGTTCTCATCAGTGCCATGCCAAGTGACAGTTTTGATAACATTCATGGCTGAAGCCACTTCCCCCTGCCCGGTTGACCAACATTGTATACTCGAGATATTCGAATAGGATGTGCAGACCATGTTGATGCCATTCAAGGCTGACCAGGCAACGCGGACCATGATTCTGTCATGATCTAGAATGAGCGAGCATCGGTTTACAGGCAGTTGGCAAATCCCCGTGAAATACATTGGAGTCCGGAACATGACGAGATTGAAGCCGTGACGCGCACTTGTGCAATGCGTTGAGATGTATCAAGACCATTTGGCCCCGGACTGACGGGCCATTTCGAAGCCGAATTGGGGAGTAAGTAGTAAACAAACAAAAGGAAATTGAAATGTTTGATGGCACGAGAAGTCAGAGGGGCGAAGAAATTACGTCACTGCTGAGATTCTTACAGATTGCGTCAGGACGCACAAATCAAATCTGTAGGATCCTTGTTCGGTATGACGGACTTGGGGTGTCTGAGAAAGAGCACTCATCTTTTTTTTTTTCTTGGCAATTCATTCTTCTTTTTAAAAGAAAAAAGGGGACAATTATCATGTAAATCGGGCTGTGAACTTGCTAATCGGGCGATGGAGCTTTTGAGTTCTTTTCAGCATGGATCGAGGACAAGTCTTTGTGCTCGCGCAGACAATCTCGAGAGGTGCGATGTGAGGGTTGAGACGGCGTGAATCCAGAATAGCTTGGGCTTGACGACCAACGTTGCGATTACGTATTACATGTCTAGAAAATGCTTTTAGCGTTTGCGCGTCCGACGGTGCCAAGTAGCCTGCCGTGGGTGTTTTGAATTAAACTTTTTTCTCCTGCTTGAATGGGTGGGAGGGTTCTCGGATGTGGGTGGATGATGCTCATGGCGGTTTTTTCTTTTCTTTTCTTTTCTTTTTTTCTGCGCTAGAAAAAGTGGGAAAGCTGGACGGATGGTTCTTTGGAAGCAAACTGGCTGTCTGTAGAGGAGACGGCACTGCTGATGCTGATGCTGAGGATGCGAAGATGGGCACGCTGGGAGCTCGCCCAATCGGGACCAGACGTTTGATCGGCTTCGCGTCTTCAATGTTGCCGTCCTTATCACACATGTTCATACCTATTGTATGTACAGTGGTGTATGTACATGGAGATTTTGACATGCCTGCTCCATTATGAGCATCAATGGCGGGGCCCTTGTCCAAAATGTCCCCTTTGTCCCTCTTTCTTCCCTTCTCTCTCTCTCTCTTTGAGTTCGCGGCCACATCACACGAGAGCCAGCAAGGTGCATCCAACGAGCAATCAACGCTTGACTGTCCTGCACAAAGCTCACGTCAGGTCCAGCTAGTGCCGAGGCAGCAAGGATTGCCAAGACCAACAGGTCCAACATGCATGTTCGAAACAGCCCAGCTGACAAGATGGTGTTTTTTTTTTTTTCCTTCCTTCCCTCTTCCTTTTTGTCATGATTGAAAAAAAAATCGAAAAAAAAAATCGGGTCAAGAGGGCTTCAGAACGCACCTAACGACTACTCCTCCCATCGTTGCAAATGCGACAATGCATGCACAACAAGATGAACCATGGGCCCTCCTTATGGGGATAGCGTCGAGTTGACAAGCGAGTCGAAGGAGTCGGCGGTCCCGCTCTCCTCACAAAACCAGCCAATCAAACGACAGGTTGGTCGCCAAGGTGGTGCGACGACGAGGGTCAGCCGTCGCTCTGCTCTGAGAGCGTGAAGACAACTGCCAAGGCTGACTGGACGCCACGGCTACCTGGTGCGTTAGACCGACGCAGCGTGATTGGATAGCTTGCGAAGAGTCTGCTAATTACCTGCTAGGTTGGATGGGGGCACAAAAAAGCCACGGGCGTTGGGGCTCCTGGCGTGGCTTTCCTGGCGACAGTCCGGAGGCAAACACGCGGCAGGAGGGATGCACAGGGCTGGACTGGTCATATTGCTGACGGTCGTTTTTTTTTTTTATTTTTACTCCCACGTACAAGACTTGTAGACGCACAATACAGACACACGAGCGCGCAGAGCTTGCGACTTCTCATCCAAATCAGCTCCCATAATCTACCTACCTACTACTAGGTAGGTAGTTATTTAAGTTCATTACGTCTAGCGCGCATGCGTACATTGTATTGATCAGGCGCCCCAGTCCGCCACTTCAGCCCGGCCTCCTGGCTTCTGGGGCCAAGCAGCTTCTCGACCGCGCCGTGCGCTGTGGCGCCTGAACGCCTCCCCGTCCTTAGGCCCATCCCCGCCTGCATGTACTGCAGGTACTTCGTTACGTACCGTGCTCTCTCCCCGCCCTTTCCGAGGCCCATCCCCTCGTTGTCTCCTCCCCTCCCCCAGATTCCTAGCTTTGTTCCCACCCAACCTTAATAAGACCGTCGTTACTAGTTCGTTCTCACCCGTCCGTCCATTCATCCGGCTGTCGTCTCCCCATCACCAACACTGCCTGCCTGCCTGCCTGCCTGCCTGCCTGCCCTCCCTAAACTCGACCAAAGCGAACGCGTGCAACTCCGAGCAAGTCGAATCAGGCTCTGTCTTGCTGTAATATTTTTTTCGGCTGCTTCGAGAAACGACGAAAGAATATCTTACAAAAAGGGCCTTGTCTTACGACTCGGCTCTCCCCGAGTCCTCATGTGTCGCTCATGACTGAACGACGAGTCTTGGTCCAACCATACCACCTTGTCGACGGCTTACACCTGCTTTGGCTCCTCACCTTGTAAATTACCAGACGCCAAATAAAAAGAAAGAAGAGAAGAGAATAAGCAAAGAAGGGGAGAAAGAGGAAAGAAGACGTATCTCAACTTCGTTCTTGCGCCGACATCCACACCTCGATCCTCCGCTCTACTTGCCCGTTCGTCCACGCCGATTGAGTTCAACACCTAATTGACGTCTTCGCGAATCGCAATCATGGCAATAGCCATGGGCTGGCAGAAGCCAGACAACGTCGCGGGCTCCTCGGCACCGGCCATCATGATTGGTCTTTTTGTCGCTTCCGGTGGATTGCTCTTTGGATACGATACTGGGTAAGGCTGAACCCGGCTTTTTGTTCTACTTTTTTTCCAGGTCCTCGAGAGGGGTGGAAGCCGCAGCAAGGAGAAAGCAAAGAGTATTCGTCTCCCGTCTCTGCGCCCTCGTTTGGCTGCTCAGGCTGTGCTTTCAGCCATGGCAAGCTTCGAGAATGCACTGGCGAAACGGCTAAGGAGCCAGCTTGATCAAATTCTCCTTCAAATCTTCCTCTTCGTCCCATTTTCATGTCATGGAGCTGCTGATCTGACCTGACACTTTCTGTATGCAGAGCCATCAACGGGATTCTCGCCATGCCGGAGTTCAAACAACAGTTTAGCGCCAACTGCCGCACGACGATCAATACCGATGCATCGTCATCCATCTGCCCTATGGATGCCTCGCTCATCGTCGCCATTCTCAGCGCCGGCACTTTTGTCGGCGCCCTGCTTGCCGCCCCAGCCGGAGACTCACTCGGTCGAAGGATCACGCTCCTCATATCCACGGGCATCTTCTGCATCGGCGCCGTCTGTCAAGTCTGCGCCACTGTCACGTCAACCCTACTGGTTGGCAGGTACGTGCTCACGTGAACACAAGGCTCGCTCGCGGCTTTCAATGCTGAACCAACATGATGCTGACCTTGACTCGTCACAGAGCATTGGCCGGCATTGGCGTCGGGGCCGTTTCAGTCCTTGTCCCCCTGTATCAGTCGGAGATGGCTCCGAAATGGATTCGTGGATCCCTGGTCTGCGCCTATCAACTTTCTATTACCATTGGGCTCCTATCTGCATCCATCATCAACATCATCACTTCAAAAGTCGAAGACTCGTCATCGTTCCGTATACCTTTGGGTCTTCAAATAATACCTGCCTTGATCCTCACTGCCGGTCTTCTGGTCCTTCCAGAAACGCCCCGATTCCTGGTTAAGAAAGGAAAGGCCGAAGCCGCCGGGCTCTCTCTAAGTCGGCTGAGGCGCCTCGACATCACCCATCCGGCCCTCATTGAGGAACTGCAGGAAATCATCGCAAACCACCAATACGAGCTCTCGTTGGGCACGTCAACGTACCGGGAAGCATTTTTTGGCTCGCCCCATCTCGGCAGGAGGACGCTCACGGGCTGCGGCCTACAGATGCTTCAGCAACTGAGCGGCATCAACTTCATCATGTACTACAGCACCAGCTTCTTCAACGGCGTGGGCGTGGAAAGCCCGTACACCAAATCAACCATCATCAACATCATCAATGTTGTCTCCACCATTCCCGGCCTCGTCATCATCGAGTCCTGGGGACGTAGGCGGCTCCTCATGGTTGGTGCCCTCGGCATGGCTTCATGTCAGCTATTCATGGCTTCCTTCACCACTGCGGCCGGCGATGATTTGCAAAACGTCAAGGAAACCGTCCTCGTCGTCTTTTGTTGTTTCAACATTTTCTTCTTTGCCGCATCTTGGGGTCCCGTTGTCTGGGTTGTCACCTCGGAGATTTATCCCCTCAAAGTGCGTGCCAAGTCCATGTCGCTATCTACCGCGTCGAATTGGATCTTGAACTTTGGCATTGCCTATGCCACCCCGTTTGTGGTCGAAACGGGCCCCGGCTCCGCCAGCTTTGGGCCCAAGATATTCTTCATCTGGGGCGCCTTTTGCGTCTTTGCCTTCTTTTTCGTGTGGTGTTTGGTGTACGAAACGAGCAAAATCAGTCTGGAGCAAATCGACGAAATGTATGAGCGCGTTCATCATGCCTGGAACAGCAAGAGCTTCCAACCTAGCTGGAGCTTCCAACAAATTCTCGATGAGGGCTGGTCACCGAGCGGCGTACCGGAAAACGAGCTGCAGACGACTCCTTCACAAACGAGCGCCATAACGACTCTCGGCGACTCGGATTCGTCGACTATTACGATACATCACGACGAAGAGCACCACACGCCCTGTCCATCAAACGCAAACAAGGTCGTTCCCATGGCAAATGTTGATTTTAGGTATTGAGATGCGTACATTTTTTTATATACCCAGGTCGCGGGAGCGTAGCACTTGATTTCAAAAGTTTTCCTTGGTCTTTCGTTTTTGTTTTTTCTTCTTCCTCTGTGTGTTTTTCCCCCTTGCCCATGATTGGATGCTGGACGATGAGCATTTTGTGTAAGAACCTCATAACGTTTCCATTTATTTATTTATTTTTGGCTTGTGTGTCTATGTGTGTATTGTTTTGTTTGGATTGGGAATCTACGTAGCGATGGAGTTGCACGCAGCATTGGAGTCGGTCTTGTGTTTGATGCAGGAAAGTGGACAGAATCTACAGGTCTTGTACGAAGCGCGCGCAAGAAAGCACAGCGGACTCCGGAGCATTTCTAAGCAAATGTTACATCTTCATCATGCTATCCCTACCCCCTCTTTGTGACTTCTTTGTTGGAGTGGGGGAGTAGTGCGATTTTGATAGATAGCTACCTGAGGTTTGCCTTGAAACGATTACTTGTCCGACGTTCCGGGAGTTTTCCCACACACAGTGAATTTACCGACAAGTCTAATCATCGGCCTCTGGAAAGTCTTTGTTTATTGGGACGTGGATTCCGCTGCACCATTTGATGCATCTGCGATGTATGACAGAAATCACGAGCAAATATTAGACGTGAGGAGACCAGACGATTCCTGATTCACCGAGGTTATCGCTTCAATAAGCTGGCATTTTCCTCGTCTCCTTCTCGGCGTAGGGTAGGTCCAGTCCACCCACGCTTGACGAGAAGCTGATCCAACATCATGCATCGTCGCACCCTCCTGCTTGATGCTCTGGAGGGCTTTCGTAAGCTAGGTGCGCATTCTTTGCGAGAAGATATGTTTTTTTGCAGAAATGTATTTTACTTGCCGGTTACAACGGTGTAGTTAGTAGGTAAGTAGGCCCTTTTTTGCTGATTCGCGCATCCGCATTATTAGTTTTCAAAATCTGTTTATTAAAAGTAGTATGGTATATGTATTGAAAATAATGAGAGTGTTTCAACAAGCAGAGCATCTCTGGGTAGCTCAGTTGGAAGAGCAGCCGGCTGTAAAGGGTTCAGAGAAACCGGAAGGTCGCGTGTTCGAATCACGCCCTGGAGAAATTTTTTGAGTCTGCGAATGATTTCTGCTGGTTTTTTTTTGTATTTCATGTTCAGGTGGAGACGGGACGGGGTCTGTGGATCTTTGCTTTTTTCTTTTTTGTTCACCGCGATGTGCGTGACTCGCGGGTTTGGTGTGTTCGCGTTCTCTGTATCTAAGATGTACATACATATGTATTATGTTACGTGTGTACTGCGATGCTTTTTTATTTTATTTTTATTTTCAATTTTAATTTTTTTCCAAAGTTGTCCCTGGACGACGCATGACTCTTGCTGATCATTCTTTGATCGCAATCATCTTTACTTCTTTTGAATAAGCTGATGGGGGGAAAATGCAGTGAAAAAGAAAAATAACCTGGTTTCTCAGTCTCAAAAGAAGGACTATCCGTTATGCGGACAAAGGAAGATACCTAGACACATCAAGTCGGACAGAAATGCCCAAAGCAACTGTGTCATGTGATTGCTCGTCTATGGATTTTATGATGCGCTGCATGTGGTCCCGCACCTGCGTCACGGCCGGCTGCTTCAGTATGTTGAAGTAATGCGCGCACTCGACAACGCAGGGCGTGACGTTGGCGGCCCCGACGAGCCCGTCCCATCCGTTGGCGCCCAGGCTTTCCTGGGTGCGCCTCTTGAGCAGCCAGGCGACGTTTTCCGCGTCGTTGGATGATATGGCAATGGCGCCGGCCTCGTTGACGCCGTGTTGGGCACAGACGGCCCAGGTGTGCAGCGGCATCGCGTCGCGCCACGGCTGCGGCTCAGAGGTGTCGAGAATGGCGGAGAAGAGGGCAAGATGCGTGAGCAGCCAGGCGGGCGGCCGCGAGTTACCGATGCCAAAGACGTCGAGCCCGTCCAGCTCGCTGTAGAGCCGCGACGGCAGCTCTTTGAGGTCGATGCGCTTCGGCGAGTCCAGCAGGATAAGGCCGCCAATCGTCTCGCCGGTCACAGCCAGCTCCTGCGCCGCCTCGTAGGCGCAGATGCCGCCCGCCGACCAGCCGCCCAGGATGTGCGGTCCCGCGGGCTGCCGCCGGCGTATCCCGGCGAGATATGGCAGGGCACGAAGCTGTCGGTCCTATTGACGTACGGATTGTCGAGGCCCAAGACGGCCACGTTCAACGCGGCGTGCTTGACGAGGCTGTGCCCGACGACGAGGTGCGGACTGGTGCCGAGGGCAACCGAAAGCTAGCCTAGCGCCATCTGCAAGCAGTTGATGGCCAGCTGAACCTTGACCAGGGTCATTCGCTCGACAAGTGTCTTGCCACGACCTTGGATGACGTCGAGGAATGACGGGAACCCCTGTTTGCGAGCCGTCTCGTCGAGGCCCAGGATGAGCTCGCAGAACTGGGGCAGCGAGAAGAGTTTCTTGCCCATGTCGAGGTATCGCAAGCATTGACCGGTGCAGCAGAATCCAATCCGCGATCCGCCGCTCGTCGTAGAGAGGTGCTTCTCCCTGTCCGCGACGGACCGAAGAGCCCTCTTGATGTCGTCGACAGACGTGCCGGCCACGGCGGTGCGAAAGTTGTAATGGACACGACGAGCCGTGGTCATATGCGACAATGAATCGAGGGACACGTCAGGATGGGCGTCGAGATGGCCCAACATCGCAGTGAGGTTGTACTTGAAAAGAGGCCTACGTCTTGGCCATGACGGTGACGACGTGCGTTGGCCATGTGCCCTCGTCATGTCCGTCGCCCCCTCCTGCTTTTTCTGGCACGACGGCCACTGGCCCATCTTCGATTAGGACGGACGAGTTTCCGCCCGCGGCACCAAAATTGTTGATAAAGGCTCGCCGGCCGTGGAGCCTGTCTCTGAGATCGGGCCTCGTCCATGCCGTCGTCTTATGGCGATGTGGACGTTTCTCTGGACGAGATCGGTGGGGAAGTTTCGGTTGATCTTGGTCTTGATGCCCACGTGCGGCGGTATGGCGTGGTTCTGCATCCTGAGCAGCACCTTGATCAGAGAGGCCAAGCCCGACCCCAACTCGGCGTGACCAAGTTTGGCCTTGGCCAACCCAAGAAAGAGGCCCTTGATCCTCGCGCCGGAGCCCTCAGGCGCAAAGACGCCCAGGACCGACTCCATCTCGCAGGCGTCGCCGTACTGTGTCCCCGTCCTGTGCATTTCGACATAGCTCACGTCCGAGCCGGCCACGCTGGCCGCGATCAAGATCCTCGTGAAGATGGCCCGCTGGGCACCCGACTGCGGCCGCGTTATGGACACGGCCTCGGCAGAATGATTTGTGTAGGCGCCGAGGATGGTGCCAAAGATGGGGTCGCCGTCCAGCAGCGCGTCGTCCAACCTCTTGAGGAGGACCATCGCCACGCTGTGGGATCGGTAGTACCCATAAAGCCACGATGATCAATGAATCGTCGAATCCCAAGAGGGTGTTCGTTCCACATTAGACCGAGAATGTCTTGGCCGCAAATTTCTTCGCCCAAGTCGTTGAGAGATGCCAATGTTTTCGGAGCTGACGCCCGTAATCTTGCATTCGCGACAAATGAGCTTGCGTCACATCAAGAGCCACCCGATGATTCTTTGCAAGAACATACCAAGATATGACTTGAGTTTCGCTGATAAGCCGTGTAGCTTTTCGATTCTTCTTTCCGCTACCCGAGTCCATTGCTTTCCTTGCAAGATTGTGTTGACGCTATTGCCCTGAACCAATCCATGCGGATACCGAACATTTTGGTTTGTGAAAACCCTTCCACATATGTCTCAAAGGCAGCTGACATGGCAATTGGGACTGTCATGGATTCTCCGTCATGCTGATCCTCTCAAGACCCAGAAGCTGGCTGGCATCGATGAAGCGAGCAATGGAGACGCGCAGGTGAGCTTCGCGGCAAATATTTGCCCGGTGATGCCTGCACCGGGAGGTTGAGGAGCTCCATGACAGGCAGATCGACGATGAACTTCGACACGCTGCGGCGGAGGCTGCTGAGATCCCGGGGAGTCGGTAGATGGAGACAGAGGGAGACTTTATGCTCAGGCACTCGGCACCAGCGTTGAATCAACGAGCTGGAGGGCAAAGAAAGAAGAAGATATTGCCTGTATGCATAAGCCACATGCTGATCGCAGTTCCGGAATAGTTTGCGCAGATCCAGCCCTGGGTCATCGCAATTATTTTCCAGCCAGCCAACATGAAAACTGGGAGCCTCGTGAAAAAGGTCACGAGCCGCCAAGCAGTCCGGTTGTATGGAACAGAGCAGTGAATTCGGATAGGACAGGAAGATGCTGCCTGCCGACTTGCTCGTCGGCATCATTGGGGCAGTGAAAAAGATACCGGGGCGGATAAGATATTTCCCGCCGGGTCATACTCTAGGTAGGTACCAGAACCGATTCCGCCTTCTACATCTTGATCAATCACAGTGCCAGTCGACCACATCTGACTATGTACTCGAGTAAGCAAGCCCTGAGACATTTTTAGTTTTTCCATCACTTTTCTTTTCACTCAGACATCAGCCATGATGATACCTTGATTCCATGTCACTGCCGCCAGCTTCACACCTCACATTTTGGATTAGGTGCTGCCCACCCCATTTTGGCAGCGGCTTTGGTATGCATTGAGGGAAGGAGGCGATTAAGAGCTTACGGAAATAGCCACGACGGCTTGCAGCTCATCATGCGAGTCATGAATCATCATATCGACGCAGAAAATAACCAATACAGGTCCTTGTTACCAGCGGCTGTATCCATCGAGAATGGTAATGAAGAGAAAAACAAACAAAGAGATTCCAGTCCCGTTAGAATATGAGAAGATCAGACTTGACCACCGAGACAATGCAGTGCCGTTCACACACCACCCAGACCCCACGAATCCAAATCTTTCCAAAAGATGCATCCGGAGCTGTACACGCAGTATCTACACGCGGCAAGAAGACGCTTGACTGTTTGTCACCCAGATATCGGAGGGAACCACTTTTGTGATCAGCCATGCAGACATACTATCGTCTTTGACTGCATATGCACCTGCAGCATCTCTCCACCCCAATCCCTGCTTTGTTGCCTCTCATAGTTGCAATGCATGAATTGGAGCCATGTACGAAATACTCAGCCGGTAAAGCCTCATTCCATGACGAAGTCAGCCCATTGCTTCTTTCCCGTGCCGCTCTTTGCTTTGAACCCCCCTGCCCCCCCGGTCCTGATCCTGACCCCGAGCCCTCTCCCCTCCTTCTTCGTCTTTTGAGTTTTCGGGATCCTTTGACACTTACCTCGTTCGAACGTCTTTCCTTCTTCCTTCTTGCCAACGACAAAAGCGCGCAGAAAAAAAAACAGTAGATAGGAAATCACAAACATGGAGTCCCAACAACCTCTCTGTCTCAATATTCTGAGCTACAAAAAGGATGGCATCTCGAGCGAGGAGTACAAGCACTACATGGTCAATGAGCACGGCCCCCTAGTGGCCGACTTGATGAAGAAATACGGATTTCTGCAATGGAGCATGGTTAGTGGCCTCTTTTTCTTTTCTTTTCTTTTCTTTCTTGGAAGGAAGCAGCAACAGCGACAGTAAAAAAGAAAGTAGAAAAAAAAAGCTTATATTCGCGAGGAAAAACCTGCAGTCCCACGTTTCCGACCAATCGCCTCAGTTTATGGCCCAGCTCTTCGATGCGCAGTTTGGAAACATCGCACCCTACGACTGCTGTGTGCAGATCGTCTTTCCCAACATCGAGGCCTTTGTCAATATGAAGGCAGACCCGTATTTCAAGCAGACGATAGGACCCGACCATGAGAAGTTTGCGGATACGAAGAGGTCGCAAATGATGATTGGCTACTACTCCCCGGTTATTAAGGACGGACAGGTACTTGATTCGAATGAGAGGAATGGAACAAAGTAGGAGCGTGAGTGCATATTCAAATCATCAGTGGGCCTGTCGCATGTATATATGTCGTCGACACGCCATAGCGGGGCTTCTGCTTTAATGGCGCAGTGAAGTCTCAAGTCCCGCCTCGTTTGTCCTTTCTCTTGAACAGTCGACTCCCATGCTTCACTAATTCCTTGGCGCGAAAAGTCAGGGCAGTGACACTGGATTGAGCAGGGATGATTGAAGCCTTCTTCTCGGCCTTGTCCCAGCTGATACCCAGAGCCGCCTCAAAGATGGGCGACAGATCATGAGACGTACAAATGGTACTTCCCGAGCGCTTTTTGCTTAGATTGTCAAGAGCTTTCTGGAGTGTACCGACGTGAACGGGTAGCTGAAGTATCTTGTCTCGAGTATCGTTGGTAAAGTACGGTGGGCCAATGTAATACTGATGGCCGGATAGATCTAGGCGCTTCCTGGACTTTTCATCTCGACCAAAACTACGTAGATCATGGATAAACTCCAAGCAGCTTTTCTGAAAATTCGGAGTGGAGAGATAGAGATCTGAAATTATTTCCTCGCGCTTGGCTTGAGCACAAACAGACGTATCCTAAATGCCTGCAAAGTAATCTTTCCATGGTCCGCGGACGAGGCATTCCTGCCAAATGTCTGGCGTGAGTCGAATTTCGCTCATGTGGCCATCGGGTCCCAATGATTGCACCACGATGTCGCTGGGAAGTTTGAGATTTGCAAGCTCGGACTCGATCCACCCTGGAATGTCTGATCAGTATTTTTTCAAGAAATTAGACTGAGCTTGAAGTAGAAGAGTGAGAACCTTTCAGATAGTCGCAAGAAAAAGTAAATGTTTGACCATCCTTTTCAACTGAGATCATGTTACTCTCATCTGTGATTTTCTCGAACGTCTCGATATCAGTGCTTCCTGAAGCGTGCCTGATTTTGGGTCGAATAAAAAGCTCCGGAGATGCAAGTCCTCGTTTGGCGGACTGATGCTGTCGAGACGCTGATGAAGCGGCATGGGAAGGGCAATGGGAAGAATTTGGAGATGGATCGTTCGCTTGTCGAATAATGACTTGGATGATGGGATCCCCGGCGCAGTACAGCTTGTATGTGCCAGTGATGCTCTCGTCTGTTAGCATCTGGACCGCCGACCTCATGCTTTGTGAATGAAGCCAAAATGAGAAATCCTCAGCCGACCCCTTGACACCACAGAGTTTCAGACAATGTTGCAAAGTCAAATCCATCTTCTTGACCTCAGCAAGGGTGAAACAGCCTTGCTTGAAGCTAGTCTGCCTCATGTCTTCAGCCAGAAAAAACCACAGCTGCGCTTGGGGGGAGCCGTCTCCGCCAGAAGAACCCTGCTTCATCTTTTGAGATGACATCTCGGTGCTAAATTGGTTTCATCTAGTCAAATCAAGTGCTCCAAAAATGCCATGCTAGAATGAGCTGATTACCTCAAGTTCAGTGCTTGTATTTAAAGTGGGAGAATCGACGTGTAAAATCTGCAGAAACACTTTAGTGCTTGCAATTGTAGATGAAAAAGAGAGGAACAAGAAAGATTTGTTTGTGGAGGAATTGCTGCTTTTTATACTACGCTGTGCAAACCTTAAGTTTGTACGCAAGGTTACGGACTATATTATGATCCGAAACTTTATTTTAGCGTGACTATTTGCCATAGAAAAAACTTTATATGCATAAACCTTATTTTCCCCCCTTAGTGTAGTGGTTACACACTTTGACAAGCAGAAAAGAACACACCCAAGAGCAATCCCTCGTAGCTAGGTGCCCACCCCAACGATAAGGCAGCTCTGTAGCGCGTGATTGGAAATCCGCTCACGCAGCCCAAAAAGCTTCAAGCTTGGTGCATTTTATGTCTTCTGTAATCGATTAAATGGTTCAAAGTCTCGGAATCGAGTTTTCGGACGTGGGCGCGGAAGAATCGAGGTGTGAAGGCGGCTTCAATCACAAACAGCGTACGAGCAATCGGATTGGGGCAAAAGTATCGTAATAAAATCCCTAAGCTACTGGCTTTGACTAGAGCTTAATTGAATAGAGCCAAAGGAGTCAAAAGCCTCGAATCAAACAGATCAAAAATGATCCAAAAAGTCTGCTTGCCCGAAAAACAATTCCTCGTGGGCCCCGAGCACTATTTATCCCTTGCGATGAACACCCCTGCAAGGTGCCCAATATCAGTCATCCTATGGGCAATTCTTGTCCTTTATCTAACGCCTTATGCATTATATTATGGCCACCAAAAAATTTGAGGTTTCGTCACGCCGCTGCCGCCGCCGCCGCCGCTGCTGCTGCTGCTGCTTGCCTTCTTCGCGTGCCATGCAGTGATGCAAGAATTGTCCGCAGTTGCGATCTTCCTCTAATCGCGAAGCATGCGCAGCGGGTCATACTTGTAGGTATATTTGCTTGTAGGGTAGGTTACTTCGCGTCGAAAAGCAGGTAGAGTAGAGGAAGGAAGGCATGGCGAGGTTCTCTCAGGCAGGATTGCTGGAACTGCCTGCCAAGAAACAAACGTTGAACAGGTCAAGAAATTGTTCCATAAACAACCAGCTGTGGGAAACTTCATCCTCCAACTAAACTACATTTTTATTCTCGCCATGCACTGATCTAATCATGAAAGCGTTCGACCTTGGCATCTAATTCCCAGACCCGACAGTAACCCTTGGATTAGACAAGATCACGGGACTGACTTCAACACGAGGAAATGTCAGCGACCATGAGCGAAAATGCCGCTGCAGCAGATTGGGCGGAATACGATGAGCGTTCCGCTGAGGAGGAATTGTCAGCGACCACGAGCTGCGAAAATGCCGCTGCAGCAGATTGGGCGGAATACGATGAGCGTTCCGCTGAGGAGGAAATGTCAGCGACCACGAGCGGCGAAAATGCCGCTGCAGCAGATTGGGCGGAATACGACGAGCATCCCGCTGAGGAGGAAATATTCAGGAGCGTGAACAACCTCGTTCCAAGGGAACCTGAAAAAGCTCTCAGCGTCTTGGTTTTCGGCGAAGGCAGAAATGGGGAATTGGGGCTGGGTCGAGATCATCCGGAAAGCTAGGTGCCCCTTGTGAATCATCGTCTTGACCCCATAGATGAGTCCCAGTTTCATGTCGTCCAAATCGCTTGCGGCGCCCTGCATTCGGTCGCATTGACTGCGGACAACAAAATCTTGACCTGGGGAGCAAACAACGTCGGTGCTCTCGGACGATGGACGGAGTGGTAGGGTTACCTGCCCGTCACGGATCAAGACTCGGTACATGCCTCGGAAGGTGGCATGTCGGAGCCAAATCCTCTGGAATCAGTCCCAATGCCAATTCCTTTATCTCATTTCGAGAAACACGTTCGCTTCCAGCAGGTGGCCGCGGGCGCCAGTTGCTCGTTTGCGTTGACCAGCATGGGCATAGTCTATGGCTGGGGAACATTTTGCGTGCGTTGCGTCTCTCCTTTCACTCGTTTCTTGAAGCACCCTGTACTGAAAGCTTCTGCAGGATGCCCAGGGCAATGAGGGTTTTTGGAATGGCGCCACTAATAGTCGAGTCACCTGGCAGCATGATCCTCTTCCATTTCTCGGACTCCCCGTGATGGTCGAAATAGCTTGTGGCTCAAATCATGTTCTAGCCTTGGATGAGCACGGAAGGGTTTGGGGATGGGGTGTTAATGATGAAAGTCAGCTCGGCTGCCCACTACTTTTCGGCAGCGGCCTGGATACCTTGAAACCACGTCAACTGCACGTGTGCCAAAGCAAAATTGTCCACATTGCCTCGGGTCATTGCCATTCGTTTGCAGTGGACGAAATCGGTGACGTGTGGGCCTGGGGTCGGAACAAGAATTGCGAGGTCACATACATTTTCGACTACTTGGATTGTGTCTCGTTTCCGGTGCGTTTGACACATCTCGCAGGAATGAACATCAAAGTCTTATCCGGTGGCCAGAGCCATTCATGCGCCGTGACAGACGACGGGCGCTGTTTCGCTTGGGGCAGGATGGACCAGGGTCAGCTCGGCATCCTCTTTACTGCGGATCAGCTACGGGACGAATCTCTTCTCCGCCGAGGCGGTTGTCACGAGTCTCGAGTTTGTTCACGCCCGACCTTGGTGAAGCACATTGGTCACGTCACCAATGTCGCTTGCGGCACCGACCACACAATCTTTGTCAATGCGGATGGCCAAGCCTTTGCAACCGGTCTTGGCATCCAAGGCCAATTAGGTCTGGGACCCTACCAGAGTGTAAGCATAGCGCAAGAGATTTGCGCAGTCCAAGGAAGGAAGATCTCGTGGGCAGGCGCAGGTGAAAGGTTTTCCATCGTTGCCGAGGTTGCGAGTCGAACCTACTCCGAGCCGAGATACATTTATCACTTTCCAGCTGATGCTTTAGTGGGGGGGAGATATGTGGATGGACGCCCGACGGTAACGCAAGTTATTACCAACCCTTTTGAGGTTTCTCTGTTCCTCGGACTCCCCCTGAGCCCGTGGCATGACTCGTAATAGCGTATGCACGATTCCATCATTGCGAGCGGTCAACATAGACTAGTCAGGAGAGGCAGCGCATTGAAGCAAGAGTTTCTTGCAAAGACTTTGCATCCTATGCAATTTGATGGAGCTGCGGCGAGCCGATTTGCAGAAGACTTGTTGCTGTGCTCGGAGTTAATGCTTGTTCTACGTAGGCGGCATCCCATGTCTCATCCTTCAGGCACATTGCCTTAGGGTAGCTGACGCAGGCCCCCACTGGCGCTAATCAACGGCTTAATCTCAACGAGACACGTTCCCTCCTCGTATGCAACATCACACCCTGAGGCCAGGGCCAAGCCAGTTACACCCCTCAATTGAGTCTGTCGAGCGTGTGCCGCGTCTGAGGCCGAGATTGATTTTCAGCGCACCTTGTCGCCAGCCGATGAAGATGTCGCAATAACCTGAAGCCACCTTGTCCGCACAAGTCATTGCCTCGCCGGAACACCAGACAGATCAAGCATGAGGGCCCTCTCCTTCTTTCGCAAGGTCTACGACGTCGACACCCTCGACAGCCGCTTCATGACCTCGTCATCTACTCCGTATCGAGCCGTCATCGAAGCGCGAGACGATCCTGCCGCGAATGCGAAAGAATCAGCCGACAAGGCGCAGGCCCGCGCGGCCCCTCCGAGATGGCAGACACCCGAGTTCTACCTGTACTATGTGATCTTCATCTGGGCGGTGCCATACATGTTTTGGGTGGCATACGATGTTTCGAGACGTACGTTTCTGGGAATGCTACAGGACGAGTAGAGGCAAACAAAAAAACAAGAAAAAAAGAAAGCAGAGAGAACATAGAGATAATGATGAGACATGGAATGCTGACCCATCCTCGCTTGACAGCCTCCGATCCTCGTTACCACAAATACGAGCGCTTCCTGTCACCGGGCTGGATCCCTGGTCGCAAGGTCGACGTATCCGATGCGCAGTATCACACCTTTCGCGAGAATCTTCCGTACATGGCCACCCTGTTACTTTTCCATCCACTGCTGCGAAAAGCATGGAACTCAATCGTCAAACCTGACGACGACAGGAGAGGACCGAATGGCTCGGCGAGGCTTGAGCAGCGCGCATCTTTTGACTTTGCATTCGGCATCTTGTTCTCGATAATTCTGCATGGAGTTTCTGCAATCAAAGTGCTGTCAATACTGTCCATCAACTTCCAAATCGGCCGCAAGCTCCCGCGCCGATATGCTCCGATTGCGACTTGGGTCTTTACAATTTCCACTCTCTTCGCCAACGAACTTTGCGAAGGATACCATCTCCACAGATTGGCTGCCATCATTTCAACTCCGGCTCGAGCCAACGCATCTGGCGGCGCGATGGACTCGCGCCTGATGCAAATAGGTGGCTGGCTTGACAGTTTTGGTGGCATAATGCCTCGATGGGAAATACTCTTCAACATTACAATATTGCGGCTCATCAGCTACAACATGGACTATTGCTGGAGCGTGGACAAGAAGAATGCAAGCTCATTGGAGGTAGGCTCGTTCTTGGCCGGTCCTCAAAGTTTTGCTGGAGTAGCTGACCACGTCACTGACGCGCACAAGAAGAAGCAATTGGATCCGGCAAATTTGTCCGAACGAGATCGCATCTCCATCTCGGCCGAGCCCGGAGAGTATTCTTTCCGCAACTATGTCGCCTATGCGCTTTATGCTCCCCTCTATCTGACCGGACCTATCTTGTCCTTCAACGACTATGTTTCCCAGCTCAAGTTTCAGGCAGCCAGCATTGAGCGACCGCGTATTATACGCTACGGCATCCGCTTCCTGCTCGTCTTGCTTGCCATGGAGCTCGTCCTGCATTTCGACTACGTTGGTGCCATCAGCATGGCCAATCCAATCTGGGGAGAATACTCACCAGCTCAGCTCAGCCTGCTGTCCTTCTTCAACCTCCACATCATCTGGCTGAAGCTCCTGCTGCCGTGGCGGTTGTTCCGTCTCTGGGCGCTGATTGATGGCGTGGACCCCCCGGAGAACATGGTGCGATGCGTCAGCAACAATTACAGCACCCAGCTGTTTTGGCGCGCCTGGCACCGGTCATACAACCGGTGGCTCATCCGATACATGTACGTTCCCCTCGGCGGCTCCTCGTTTCGCACCTGGGCCGCGGCTGCCCGGTCAGTCGTCACGTTTCTGCTCGTCTTCACATTCGTGGCCTTGTGGCACGACATCCAGCTGCGTCTGCTCATCTGGGGCTGGCTCATCGTGTTGTTCATGATTCCCGAATGGACGGCGGCCTTCCTCTTCCCCAAGAGAAAGTGGGAAAGCCGGCCGACGGAATACCGCATGCTCTGCTGCGTCGGAGCCGTGGTCAACGTGCTCATGATGATGGCGGCCAATCTGGTTGGATTCGCGGTGGGACTGGATGGATTGCAGAGCATTATTGCGGGCATCTTGCATGACTGGTCCGGTACGTTTCGTTCTCTGTGTGTCGATTTTCAGGCAACGAGGCTCAGTGCTAACACGATGTGATGGGCTTCAGGCTTTCTCTTCTTGGTAGTGGCATGCGCATGTCTATTTGTGGGCGTGCAGGTCATGTTTGAGATACGAGAGTCGGAGAAGCGCAAAGGCGCACTACTAAGGTGTTGAGAAGCTGGTCCTTGTTCTTGCACGTTGAAAAAAAAAAAGAAACAGAAAAATATGTATTGACATTGGTGGCGTGATGTAACATGAAAATCAGTAAACAGCATTGTCGGCTTAAAAGTGACCTGGCCGCACGGCCTTGTCGTCTTCAGGAAGCATCTCATCATCAGCGCGCTGCTGGCGCAGGGCAAACTTGCCCCCCTCGCGCTCGCCCAACCTGCCCTCGGTAAGCCGGCGCCTGAGCCAAACAAGTCCGTAGACGACGAGGAAGATGACGACGATGGCGACGGCAATGCCCACAGCATAGGCAGCCACGATGCCCCGTCCATGGACCTTGTCATGATCGAGGAAATTGTACGTGTACCAGCCCTGGTCGGCCAGGGTGATGAAGGCCACAGCCACGTAAGCCAGCAGAATGACAATGAGCCACGGCAAATGAATCCAGGGCGGAGGATTTGTCCTGGCCAGTATGAGCTCGAACAAGGCAAAGGCCGAATTCAAGCCGTGCTGGGAAACATTGTGCCAGGCGTCAAACTGCAGCTCGAACCACGGCGCACTGTACAGGATGCCCCAGTACACAATGGTGACGAGGAACGGCAAGGTGACGATGGTCGTGTAGAAGAGCGAGTGGAGGGCCTGCAGCGGTCGGGGGAAGCGCTCGAGCAGGCTCGTCCCGCTGCCGGCATAGGAGCCAGTATGTGCGGCCGCGACAAGGAAATAGAAGCCGAGGCCCCAAAAGGTCAGGACGGTGAAGTAGGAAAAGGAGCGGCGGACGGTTTCGCACGCGCCCAGCTCGTCGTGGGCGCAGGTGTATCCGATGATGAAGAAGAGGGTCGTGAAGATGTAAAGTGACTAAAAAGCGTATGTGAGTTGGGGAAGGAAGACAACATGAGGAAATTGAGAAGGGGAGGGGCGTCACGTACAATGAGGGCCCGGCAGGCAAACAGGACCCAAGGCGAGAGGAGCCACGATGTCTCGAAGCGGCGCGACGGGTCCCATGCGTCAGTGCCAAAGGCAAGAATGCGTCGACGGGACGACATGGTTTCTCGCCTGGAGAGAATTGGACATGGGAAAACTGCACGCACAATGGAGCTTTTTTTTTTGGCCTGGGAGCGGAACAGCAGGTCTTGTCAAGGAAGAAAAAAGAAAGAAGGAAAGCTTTTGCTGAAGAGCGGGTGATGACCAGGGGCTAGAGCCAAAACTTCATCGTGGCGTGGGGTTGGTTTTGCCGTGTATGTGGGTGTGTACTACGTAGTCCTCGTACTAGAGACCCTCTTTTCATCTCTCTTTATTAAAGTTTCGCGCGAAATATTATGGCGCAGGAGGTGCGCGGTCTCGGGAAGGCGTGAGGGGCAAAAGAGGGGCTTGTTGCACGTTTCAAGGCGTTAGATGGGACCAATTGGCGTGGACCAATTGGCGTGGTTTGGCTGGGGACACTATGACGACGTAGTAGTTTTCGTTCTTTTTCGTTCCTGTCGCAGGTTACAGTGACACTGGAACATTGCTTGGCCAATCATGTCAGGACGGCTGCTGGTCTTGAATCCGAGACCTTGAAGGTGGCTGCTTGCTGCTTGGCATACCGAAAGAGACATGAAGGGCCTTTCTTTTAAGAAACTTTTGTCTATGGGTCTATCTAATCTAACAAAGGTAGGTGAGTACCTAACAAATGCAAGTTCACTGATGGATGGCAGATGCCTTTTTCCTCCTTTCCCCTTTTGTCAATTGGTCTACCTGATCTAACCAGGTAGGTAAGTACCTAACAAAGGCGAGTACACTGATGAATGGCAGATGGCATTTCCCTCTCCTCCTTTTTTAGAAAGGCACTTCCTCGTCCAGCGAGGGGAGTGCATTGTAAAAAGAAACAAGGGGTAGTGAGGGAGATGGAAAGCCGGATCGGACCTCTATTCGAGCTCGCTGCGATGGAGCTCGCTTCCAGACTGATTCACATCCGACGCGTTCTTGCCATGCGTTTGCTCGTCGGCGTGGTCAACATATTTCTTGGTCTCGTCGGCGTGATTGCCTCGACCCACAGCCAGCTTGTCCTCCTCGATGACATAAGGGACCATCTTCTTGAGGCAGCGACGGACATAGCCTGTCCGTTCTGTCATGGCAGCTTCCGTCCCGAGGTGATACTCGTTGATAACGCAGGCTTTCAGGCCGATGCCGGCGCAAGTCTTGTGCTGCTGCAGCAACTCCGGGTCATTGGGAGAGTACAAGGTGTCGCAGGCATTCGTCATATTGTTCCAGACCTCGCCCCATTTGCTGTCAGGCTTACGAAACTTTATAATCTTCTTGTCTTCTTCATTGTTGGGGTCGAGCATTCTGGGCTTGTCCTCGAATGTCGCGAGGCAATCGTCGGGTTTGGCGAAGCGCTTCCCGGAGAGATCGGGGTTGTTGCACCATTTTTCGGTGCCGTGGCAGAGCTGGACTCTGAAGCCGGTGACGTCCTTTTGGCAGGCGTCCTCTTCTCCGGCGATCCAGGGTTTCTTGTCGGCCGCGGGCTGGTTGTTGCCATTGGCGGGCATGGCCGAGGCCAGGCCAAAGGCGACGGCGCTGAGCAGGATGTACTTCATTGTGAGTGATTTGGTTGCTGTTGCAGGGGAAGGGCTTGGGACTTTGGGGTGAAAAAGTAAGCAAGGAAGCTTGAATGATTGACTGTTGAGACAAAAGAGGAGAGAATGTTGGTGGAAGCTGTTGACAAAGAAAACTTGTCTCTTGACGGGAACATGTCCTCGTCTTTATACTTTTTGGGATCAAAATATAACCAGATCAGACGATGATATACAAGTCACGACAACACCTTTGCGGATCCTCGTGCCATCCGAATCGCTCGGAATTAGGCTCGGTACAGATCCCACGGCACGCGCCATGCGGATTACTCGGAAAGGAAGGACAATTTCCGACGAGGCGTCGCTTCGAGTCATGAGGGTCCCATCTTTGCCACTCAGCAAAACCCAATGTCCCCAATGCGACGAGACCTTCGGACAGGCTCACAGAAGCGTTCGGCCACGGAAATCGGAGAATTAAGCCATCATGGCAGGTTCTCAATTTGGCCGGTGTGGTTTTTGTCACGAGGCGCGGTCGTCAAGACTTTGTGAGCCAAGCATGGCATAACATCTGGTGCTTCGTGGCAAGATTACGCCAAGATGGCTAATAAGGGCTTGGAGAAATTCAAATGTCAATGAAACGTCTTGCATATAATCAGGATGAGCGGTAAGGGATTGATTTTTAGAAAGTTATCGATCTGGGTGTTAGATGGCTACGACTTTGGCGCCATTCTTGACTCTTTCTCTCCATGCCCCCATGACACTTTTTACTTGTCACTGAGATACGTTTGCGAGACTATTATCCGATCAAAAATGAAAGAAAAGACTAGAAATTGTTAAGATTAACCTCAGTTTCTTTGCACAGAGTGATAGCGGGATGGAGTTCCCAAGAAAGAGTAATCTACGTTGTACTTGATTTCATGCGAGTCATTGCGGATGGAGCATTAAAAAAAGATTCAATTGACATTGTACTTCTTGTGATGCTTTCTTGTACGGTTTTAAAGAAAAAACAGGTACTTGGAGTTGTGAAAGGTGTGTCCCTAGTCCAACTTGACTTTGAAAATGAAAGAATGCTGTAGCCCTCAGAGCGGCTTGCTGGTGAAGCGAGACACTGCTGAGGGTTAGCACGCCTTACATGCGCAGATGGGCCGGACTTGGCGCATACGACGTTCATATTTCCAGCTACGCTATGTAAGGAGGACCAGCATGAATCTAGTAGGTCTAGATTCGAGAAATGTTGCAGAAGCCCGACCTCTTGTTGGCTTGAAATGAGTATCATTGCAGGGAGGCTCCGTGGACAATTCATCATTTATGCCGACGCCAAAGATTCTATGGCTGGACTCGTAATGCTATTAAAGACTTAATACTGCAGGACCTTGACAAGGTAATCCACGGAAAAGCACGAGGTAAATTAAAAGTCGGGGTGAAAGGACGATTGTCACTCGGAGCCATTTGTGGGACGGGAAAAACTTTGACTATGTCACGCCCATCCGTTCCGTCGTTCCGTCTCACATCTATCCTGTTCGATAGGACCTGTCCGCACTCAACTCGCCAACAGCGAGTACCTTTTTCCATTGCGGGCGATTTCCGTCGTGAGTACAATCTGATAAAACGAGGGATGACTTGGGCAAACTTGAATCGAGCCACGAAAAGTGAGGAGCATTTCTTCCTGGCACGCGATAAGATCTAGCGGTGACCTGGAGAAGCTCGAGCCAGGCCGCGAAAGCATCTGCTGATCCTGCTGCAGACCCGGGTGGCCCAGTCAATTCCTCTGCTAATGCCTCTGGCGGACCTGAACAGGGCTGGCGCTCTCGGAAAGTCGCAGCTAGGCCGTCGACTTCAGCGTATATATGCCCAGCAAGATCATCCAGGCTATGCTGAGCCGTGCGCTGCGTCGCGTTGGAGTTGCCGGTGACATTTGCGTCGCCAGGTAGAAACTGCTCATGGACAGACATACTGGCTTGCGGAGAAGTCTTTTTGGTTCCGAATCAAGTCCACTCGCCAGAGTTCATGTTTCAGTCGACATTGAATAAAGGGCGGAAGTTGCGGCTCTTTTCCACGAAAATGACTAAGTAGGGATGAGGTTGGATGTGATGGGTGTGTTGGCTGCAGTCCGATGTTGGCTGTTGCCTTGACCGAAACGGCGTTGGCCCGAGCTACAGAAACGCGATGACTTGGTGACGTCAATTTGCGCTCTCTATTGATGTTATTACCAATGGCTCACTCATGACTCTCGCTACCAGTCGCCATCGCCACAGGTATACTGATGAGATTGGTCTGGGCGAGGGCGGCTGGCGCTGTCGCGGTGGTCTCGCTGACTCTCCTGTGCAGACGACTGCTACACGGGTAGTGTATGTCGTGCTTAAATAAGGGTCTTTCATATTAAAGGCGTTATACACGTCGCTGGCTTGATTGCGCGTATTTGGAGATGTCTGATCCTTGGATTGCGTTGACTTCAGATGGCGGATCGTATCACGGTCACAGATGTGGAAACAAGTCGAAGTCATTGCCACAAGGGAGGCGGTGGTGCCGTTGAGATGCAGCTTCAATGATCCCTCGTCGGCATTAGCGATCGCGAATTGAGCGATACTGAGCATTCTGCCTCGACGCTGTCGTGGATGATACCGTGGTCGACGCAAATAAGTCTGGAGCCGTTTGGATGATATGCACGCTGCAAGTTATTGGAATAGCAGCGAAAGGAGGTATTGTCGTAAAAGATGCCAGAAAAGAACGAGGAGGGTTTTGTGACTCGCTGTCGTGCTCTATTGTCACCGTGCTTCGTCTCTGTGTCTGGCCCCGAGGCACAGTATTGCTGGAAGGTGACTCTTTGCAACTTAGCATCTCGGATTATCGTGACGGTGTACTTCCAGGCATGCTTTTCGATGAGCCCAGGTATCGTGTGAGCTGCGGGACTGGTGATGCTATCAATTATGCATCCCTATCCGAGATTGTCGCGCAAGCGCAAGCGACCTTGTGAAAGTCGATCAGACGGTTGGATGACCGAGTCGCCGAGTCCTTCCTTCGATGGAATGCGACAAATGAAGACGAATGCACAGAGTCATGAAAATACGTCGTGCGTCCAGTAATATTCAGCGCCTGTCCATGAGCCCTCAATCAGCGACCTGATCCCCATGTTTCGCAGTTTTGCTTGCTCTAGTTTGCGCATAGCGGACAGCGCATAAGACTGGCCAACCGAGATGCGAACACATCGCCGGGTCCGTTACGGAGAAATAGTAGAAACAGTATCGGTAAATTGGGTTGCCTTCCCCCTCCATAGCTGCATTCTGCTCGCGGTCCAGCTTATATGCAGCGTGGTCAGTCTGCATTTGAAGTGCACGTGTCCTGCAACATCCTCTTCAGGCCTACAAAGCGACTGTTAGCTGATGCGTTCAAAGCGACTATGTTGTCATCAATTCCTCTCTCTGGACATCCGCATAGCGCAGGAGAAGAGGATTCGCGCGCCCCTTTTGAAATGCCGAACTGGCTACCATTTGCGACCACGCAAGGAAGTGCGGCATCAAGTCAAGGTCAATCCGTCCTGTCGTCCGGGCAAGATGCAAGTCCATTCGCTTCTGCTCCATGTCCCTGACTTTATTGGCCGATGAGCGACTGGAGACGAAACAGAATCTGCAAGCCACAGGCGCTTGCGATTAGGTGCAGTTCAGCCGGTGTACTCCTCGAGGCATTCCTACATAGACTGGGCGCAGCTGCTGTAAAGACGAGCCCTTGGTCTGCTGATTGTCCGTGAGTAGGAAATGCATCAGCTCGAATCTGACCCGTCAAACGGAATGCAAGAAAGGATGCCGCTGTTGATTACAAATTGATCGAGTAGCGCCTGGCACAATCCCACTCGGAGAGTGACTGATGGGGTTTGGGCATCAACAGTGTGCCTCTGACGGCATGATTGGCTCAGCCTTTGCGTGATGCAAGTGCTATCACGCAGAATCTGAAACATGATTGGGTGAAAAATCTGATCGACCTGGTCATCTGTACGGTCGAGAGGGGAGAATTCTGTCCTACCACACTCGGCACGCTTTTCGCACTTTGGTCTATTGTACTGTATCCGTATCTTCTATCTTTTGGCTCTACCCCTCTTTGCGGGTTTTTTCCTTCGAGAATAGACGCTGTTTGACAGAAGACAAGAAATTGTCAAGTCCATCGACGTATTCAACGCTACGACTCACTAGACGAGCCTCTATATATCGCTCTCAGGTGCCATGGAATCTCAACGATCGCCGAACGTTGAGGGCCCTACTGCTGGCAGTGTACGATCAGATCAAGACAAGTTTGCCGCTTGGAATACAGCAGATGTAGCGTACTGACACCACATAGAGCGAACCCCGACAACGTTTGACGGTAGTGTATCCGGGACAGAATGATGATGGGCCCGATCCGGAAGTTGAGTAAGTTTTCACGCCCATGCCGAGTGGGCTCAGATTTAACAAGGCAGCATCGTTGCCGTCCACGGCCTCGGGTCAAATGCAGACTGGTCTTGGGTATGGAAAGACGGTAAAGACGGCAGAGACAATGTCAAATGGCTCGAAGATCACAACATGCTACCGGCCAAGGTTCCCAAGGCCAGAATCGTCATCTACAGCTATGAATCGAAATGGCACGCAGACGCACCCAAGACCCGGCTTCAACTCTGCGGAGAAGAACTCGTGCATAGCTTGAGCTTATTTCGCGCTGACTGTCCAGAAAGACCAATCGTCTTTGTCGGCCATAGCCTGGGTGGAAATGTTATCGTCAGAGTACGAGCACAAACCCCCTTTGCTCTGCATTTTGCTTACCTATGACGTTCAGGCGCTTCTGTATGCCAGTGTCGAGGGCAAACATGATAATTTACTGAAGGCGACAGCTGGCTTCGTGTCCTTGGGGACACCTTTCCGGGGTACAAATTGGCAACCTTTCCTCGACGCTCTTGTGCGGCTCATGGGTCCGGCGGGATCACACGATGGAATCTCGAAGGAACTCGGGTACGACGAGCCTGTGCTGCGAGACTCGTTGCATCAATTCTGCAAGCTCTGCAACAAGCTTTCGATGCCCGTCTCGTGTTTCAGCGAGCTTCTCGAAACAGACTATTCGCGGCGTTGGGGATTTCCCGGAGTGGTCAAAGGAATGGTATGTGGAAACCGCTCAACGTGGAAACACCACGCTCACCTCACTAGGTCGTCGAAGAGGCATCTGCCCACATTCCGGGCCGCGAGAGGTACGCCCTTAATAAAGATCACCTGAAGATGAACAAGTTTCCGGGCCCGAGCGATCCTGCGTTCGAGAGGGTCTCACATGCCATCTCTGAAATGTGTTGCGCAGCAAAAGACACGATTCGGTACCGTTTTGAACGTGCGTATTGGCAATCAGTGGCCCATTCTACGTTACATGCTAACACGGCTACACAGCAAGGGAAATTATAACGGATAATAGGGGTAAGCTGAATCATGGCCCAATTCCTGCCCGTATCAGCAACCACCGCTAACAGTTGATCAAAGCTGCACTGAAACACAATCCTCAAGCTGGAAACTGCCTCCAAGATCTTTTTGTAACCGACCCGCTCGATGACAAGAAGGCCTTGAGGCGCAAGAAAGGCAAACCTGCTGATGGCACCTGCAAGTGGATATTTGGCACAGAAGAGCTCACCGCATGGCTCTCTACCAACGACATCAGCCTTTCCAAAAGCCAAACGAGTCGCGTTCTGTGGCTGCACGGGAACCCGGGAACAGGAAAGTCAACACTGGCCATGTTTCTCACCGATGAACTGTCGACAGATTTTTCTGCAGCAAACGGACGCACGCTGGCGTATTTCTTCTGCGATTCCACCTTTGACACGAGAAGAACGGCCACGTCGATTGTCAGAGGCCTTCTCCTCCAGCTTGTCCAGCAACACCCAGAGCTTCTCAGCCACGTGTTGCCCAAATATCAAGAGCGAAAGAAGAAGCTATTTGACTCGTTCGATGCTCTTTGGGCACTTTTCATATTGGCATCGGCTGACGCCAACGCTGGTCATATATTCTGCATCATTGATGCATTGGACGAATGCGAACCAGAGTCGCAAGAAATACTCCTTCATCAAATAGTAGAGACATTTGACGCTGGAGACGCTCCGCCGAATTTACACATCCTGATTACCAGTCGGCCATATACAAATATCCGCGAGAAACTGGAAGTCTTTGCGAATCAGGACTTGGCATCATTTGCCGAAGTAGAAATGGATATTCAAACCTTTATCACACAAAGGGTGAGCGAGCTGGCCAAAAAAAAGAGATACCCACTTCAGGTGGCGCGGGAAGTTAGCGCTATTCTCGAAGACAAAGCAGAGGGGACGTTTCTTTGGATCGGCATCGTCTGCAAGGAGCTCGAGAAAGAACAATCAAGAAATGCCGTCTCCCGCTTGAAGGCAATACCCAAGGGCCTTCATTCGCTGTACGAGAAGCTCCTGGCCACAGCGTTCAAGAACGAGGAGGATCAAAACAGCATCCGGACTATTCTGAAACGCGTCGCTGTATCTCAACGGCCTCTCAAACTGCTTGAGCTTGCTGAAGCTTGTTCTCTTTGTTTGGACCAGGAAGATATTGAGACTCGAACGCAGTTCATGCGTGAGTACGTTGAATCTTGTCACATGGTGATCGTGATTCAGGATGAAAGGATTCTCTTGTTGCACCAGTCTGTAAAAGATTATTTGCTCAAAGCTGGTACCACGACTTCTTTCGACGAGCTCGAGGCTCATGCAGACTTTGCCTATCGTTGTCTTGACTGCGTCATGGAGCGAGTCGGTGAACAGGAGAAAACACCAACAATATTCTCAAAATACGCGATCAAAGAATGGCCAAACCATGCGCGCATGGCCCAAGGGCAGTTCAAGATCTTGGATGGGCACGCAAATTTCTTCAAAATTGACTCCTCAGAGGTGGAGACCTGGCGCAGCTTGTATAATCGCTATGAGTCGTCCTGGTCCAGACTTCCCGAAGAATTCTCTATAATGCACATAGCTGCAAAATGGAGCATTCGGAAAGTCATGGAACATCTCTGTGACCCGTCGCTAAATGCGCATGACATAAGGGACTGGATTGATCGACCGGATGCCGAGAGGCGAACACCGCTAGCCTATGCTGCACAATCAAATCCTCCAGACCTTGTGCCGTTTTTGCTGGAGGAAGGGGCGAAGGTAAATCGGTACGTACTACAGGATGCGATGGGAAATTCAACCACGAGCAAAGAAATAATGGTGCGGCTACTGAGTCATCGACCCTCAATTGTAGACGATCATGTAACAGTCATGACAGAAGGAGAAAAAACTGATAGTGAATGGATAGAGATATTTGGAGATTCAAGTGTAAGGAAATTGAAGGTTTCAAAAAGGGCGGCTTATGGGATGGCGGAATACTTTGGTAAGGAACTCATAGAATGGCTCTTTAAGCAGCGAAAGATCAAGATGACACAGAGGTTGGTGGAGATTGCAGCTGCGAATCGCTGGCATGGAGAGGAGCTTATAGAGTTTCTTCTCGAAGAAAGAGGTCAAGCGATAAAAATTACGGAAAAGGTGGTCAAGACTGCAGCAAGAAATGAGAGAGCAGGAGTGATTAGAGTCCTTCTAGATCGAAGGGGAGATGAGATCACAATCACAGAAGAGGTGGTCAAGACTGCAGCTAGCAATTGGAGTGCAGAAGTGATGGAAGTCTTTCTTAACCGACGAAGAGGAAAGATCGGGATCACCGAAGAGGTGGTCAAGGCTGCAGCAGGAAATCAGAGGGCAGAAGTGGTCAATGTCCTCCTAGATCAACATGGAGATGAGATCACAATCACAGAAGAGGTGGTCAAGACTGCAGCTAGCAATTGGAGTGCAGAAGTGATGGAAGTCTTTCTTAACCGACGAGGAGGAAAGATCGGGATCACCGAAGAGGTGGTCAAGGCTGCAGCTAGCAATTGGAGTGCAGAAGTGTTGGAAGTCCTTCTTAACCGACGAGGAACAGAAATCGAAATCACAGAAGGGGTGATCAAGGCTGCAGCAGAGATCGGCGCATGGAGGGCGATGACAGTTCTTCTGAACAAACGAGGAGAAGAGGTAAAGATCACAGAAGAGGTATTAAAGGCCGCAGCTAGACAAGGCGGAGCGAAAGTGATGGAAGTTCTTTTCAAACACCGAGGAGACGACATCGAAATCACAGAAGAGGTGCTGAAGATTGCGGCAGAGAACAACGGGTACGGCGTGTCTCTCGTGGCGATACTTCTTAAACATCAAGCGGACGTCACGATCACAGAAGAGGTACTGAAAGCTGCGGCTGGGAATATTCACGGCGAGAACGCCATGGTTTTACTTCTTAAGCACCAACCAAACATCATAATCACAGAGAAGGTGCTGAGGGTTGCGGCAGGGAACAAATTCGGCGCGCATCTCGTGGCGATACTTCTTAAACATCAAGCGGACGTCACGATCACAGAAGAGGTACTGAAAGCTGCGGCTGGGAACCAGGGGAGTAGCGAGAGGGTTATGGATTTACTTTTCAAGCACCGACCGAATGTCGTTATCACAGAAGAGGTGCTCAAGGTTGCGGCAGGGAACGAATGGTCAGGCGAGGAGGCCATGGCGTTTCTCCTCAGGCAACAAGGGAACTTCACCATCACGGAGGAGGTATTGGAAATTGCTGAGAAGAATAAGAAAAACCGATTGGGCAAGAAGATTTTAACATTACTGCTGGATCAGAAGGGGAACGAGACTCGGCTCCCAGAAGGGGTTTGGCAGGCTTGGGTGCAGAGAAAAAGAGTCAGGGGGACAAGAGACGGCGACGGTGGAAACTCGAGCGACGAAGACTCGAGCGAAGAAGACTCGAGCGACGAGGACTCGAGCGACGAGGACTCGAGCGACCAGAACACGGGAAACACCAGAAGGAGAGGATTCTAGTCTGACAACTTGATACAAGGTACAAATCAGCCTCGTCCAGAGCAGGGAGATTTCAGTTGAGAACGGCGGTAATGGGATTGAAAGTGAAGGCAAATGGAAATCTCCAGAAGATACTCACTGCAAGAAACTTGCCACGATGAGGCAGGAACCCATGATGTTTGAGAGAAAAATCTTAAAAGAGCCGAAATTTTGTGAGCCGGGTTTTCTCCTAGCTCTTCATGTTTCGTCGTTCAAGCACACTTGGCATACTGCCCCTGACTTCCAGGTCATGTCAATCGCTGCTTCTCTCTGAATGATTTGGCAAAGCATTAATTGATCCGGATTTCATCTCCCTTGAGCATAATTTTTGTTGCCACAGAAGAAGGACCAGGTGACGGTGACATGCTGAGCAAGTACGAATCTTGGTAGCGTGGCATTGATTTACTACTCCAGAAGGGATGGGCTGACTATCTAGGCACATTGAAACCGAGTCTTGAAACCCGAGTAACGGCCTTTTGTCGTCTTTGCTACACTAGCAGTTTGAGGTCAGCACTCGTTTGCGACTGGATGCGCCCTCGCTATATTGGTGAAGGCCATTCCAGGACTTCAAACCATATACCTACCACGCCTGTCCTCCAGATGACGCGGCAATGACAATGAAGAGTCTCGAGATGCTGAGTTGACCGTGACCGAAATGTACCACCAGCGTATCCGTTGCGGCCGATAAGCGCCACGTGCAATAAGCTGGGCAACGGGCAGCATAAGCGTGCGAGCGCGAAGGACAAAAAGCCTAGAAATTCCGGCTATTCCTAGGCAAGGCAAAGGAAAAGCTATATCTGATGTTTTCTAATCCTCCTCTTCTCTTCGATTTTACCTTTAGGGAAAGCACGGAATCTTCGCTGCTCTGGAAGCGATGACGCTTCTTGGGACCGGAGAGGTGCAAAGGTGGCGGCGACTCAGAAATCGGCGTTGAAGGACAGGGCTGGGAATGAGCAAAAAAGAAACAAACAATGATATTTTTTTTCTAGATACCGTGGGAGGAGAGATGACCATTACGAAAGATGTGGTTCAGATTGCAGCAGCAAACACAACAAAGGGAAAGGAGCTCATCACGGCAATTTCCCAGAACAAAGGAGATGAGGTCATGACAGAAGAAGTGATCAGAGCTGCAGCGGCAAATGGAACTTGCGGAGGTTGGTGATCGAGCTGCTCGCAAGGTATCGAGGGAACCGAAATGACTTGTAGCTAGCTATACGTGGTTGCGAGCGCCTGCGAAAATACTCTATGAAAAGAACTACCTACTGGAGCATGACAACACTTGTTTCCCTCCCCAGCTTCAGACACAACCTTTTGCAAAAGTGAAAATGGTATTTGTGCCAAATCATGCGCAATAGCACGTGCTGTCTCCAAGGCGCGACCTAAATCCACCCTCGTTTCAAGGACATCATCCCCCGCCAAAACATTCTTCAGCTCCTCCTCATCCTTGTCCGTGTCTCCATCCCAAGATGTTTGCACACCAGCACCAAAACGCCCTTTTCCTCAGGATCATCATTGTCGCAGCAGATGAAAACTTGCCGATGGAGCTTGACGCCGTTGGTCCTACCGTCTCTGCGACAAATGACGGGGAAGAGCTGCATCGTCCTCTCTCTGGTCACTCACGAGGCGGAGCGTCGCTTCCGATGGTGCGACCACGTCAGTCGAGGGTTTCATGGCGGCAGACTAAGCGCAGTTGACAGGCCGGTGCTGAAGACGGCAAAGGCTCATGTGTCGACGGTGGCGTCCCTCGACCAATGCTGACTGGTCTTGGAGGGTCACCCGGGACATTCAACGTCGGCTTCGCCAACAGCGGTGGTTTCCACTACTGCATGGAGTCAGGCCGCGCCAATGATGGTTCCCAGTGGATTCGCGAAGGCCTGGCCAAGCGGGACCGGGTCGAGAAGCGATGCCGAGTCTCTCGGGGTGTGCTCTGTACAAGTTGCGAGGCGGCGCCGTCTTCACTGCGCCTGGCGGAGCCAAGGCCGGCGATGTGGTATGGACACCGAGATCCTACAACAAGACGTTGTCGCTGGAAATGCCAAAGAAGCACGTGTGCCAGCCGGAGATGGGGCTGGACCAGTACAATTACATGTTGCATAACATGTATCTGGACCACGACGAAGTTGTTGGCCCGCTGGACTCAACTCACACGTAGGAGTGGCGCGGCGGCTCAGGGCGTTTGGGGATGCCAGAACCCGCCATCGGCCCGCGATGGAGAAGAAGAAGAGAAGGAAAACGATGGCAGTAGACTTGTACAGTCCACGGGACAACCCGGGACAACCCGGTTTACTGGGATATCTTCTTCGAATTATTAGTCCTCTTCTAGTCATTCATGCAGGCCATGAATTTGTCGTCGATGATCGCGCATGCCTTGAGCCTGGCGAGATATACATACCTATACAGTATGTGTGCACACTTTTTGATACGATCATCCGATCTTCAGGGGTTTACCCATCTCTTTGATGGGAATGACGTGCATCGCTCGTCGACCACGGTGCTCTGCCGAGTTTGAATGCTTTCCGAGATTATGAATGCTTGCTTCACTCCTCCCATCCACGAGCAACGACGGGAATTTGAGCGCTGGCCGCTGTTCAAACAGTGTCCGTAACGAGATGAGCAGAGGTGGGGCGGGGCACGAAAGCGAGAGCGAGAGCGAGAGCGCATCAATTGGCCCTCCCCGCGCGGGGCAAAGATGGGCCGTGTCTTGACTCGCATGTTTCATCTCTTGTCTTTTTTTTCTCTCTTTTTAGAGCAAGCTTAGCATCTTCGCTCTTCTGGCCGCCTCTGCCCTCGCTCATCCGCGCTTGTCTTCGCCTTGTCTCGCTTTGCGCTAGGCCCGCGAAGGAGCGACTATCCAGCTAGTCGTGTCCATCCACGGCTGCGAAACAACGAAGAGATGGGCGAGGCGCGTGGCCCCCAGCTCGACTGCCGGGTTGCCATTGAATGGCCGTCAGTCTTTGCACGATGGAGCGGAGCCGCCGGTACGCCACGGAGAAGAAAGTATAAAGAGTAAAGCTGACGACGAGGCTTGAACTAAACGTTTTTTTTTCTACCCTTAATCCTCGCCATTGCCACCTTGTCCTCTCCTCTCCCATACACGCAAACACAATGACTGCCATTCGCAAAGTCGTCATCACCGAATTCGGCGACGTTGACGTCGTCAAGGTCGTCGACGGCACATGTTCGCCTCCCAAGGCGGGAGAGATCCAAATCGCAACCGAGTACTCTGGCTTCAATGGCGCCGACATCAACATGCGCAAGGGCATCTACCCGTTCCAGAAGAAAGCCCCCCTCACGCCGGGATACTGTCTCGTCGGACCAGTTCGCGAGCTCGGCGCCGGCTGCAAGGCCTTCAACAAGGGCGACACCGTGGCCGTGCTGACAAAGTACGATGCCGAGGCGACCCTCGTCAACCAGCCCGAGAAGTACTGCGTCAAGGTCCCTGACGGCGTCGACCACCAGCAGGCCACGGCCATCATGCTGGACTGGAGCACGGCCTACGCCATGGTGATGCACAAGGCCAAAGTCAAGCAGGGCCAGAGGGTCTTCATCCACGGACTCAGCGGCGCCGTCGGCTGCGGCATCATGAACATTTGCAAGCTGCAGGGCGCCGAGGTCTACGGGACCGCCAGCCAGCGCAACCACGAGTCGCTGGAGCAAAACGGCGCTCACCCCTTTGTCTACTCGGACAAGAAGTGGATGGACTCAATGAAGGCCCTCGGCGGCGCCGACGCTGTTTTTGACCCGCTCGGGTTCGAGAGCTTCGACGAGAGCTTCGCCATCTTGTCCCCGACCGGCATCGTCGTCGGCTACGGCAACAACAAGAACACGCTCGGCGACGGTGCCGGCAAGCCGCCCAGAAGTCCCCTGTGGCCCATGCTCAAGCTGCTGCTGCGCAACCTGAATGTCTTCTCGTCGAAGCGCACCACTTTTTACGGCCAGATGCGCAGCTCGTCCAATTATCTGCCCGACGTCAAGGCCTTGATGGATCTGTTGCACAAAAAAACCGTCCAGATTCCCATCAAGAAAGTCTGGGACCTCGAGGACATACAGAAAGCGCACCGGGAATGGGGCACCGGCGAGGGCATGGGGTCGCTCCTGATTCGCGTCGCCAAGAAGGAGGAGCAGCCGGCCTGAGGGGGCAGGATGGAGGATGACACAGGATGAGTATACCATTTACGCAGGTATTGTTTTGATGAACGCTCGTTACTGCGGCGCAGGTGTGTTTCATCGCCTGCTGTATAATAATAAAATCACTCGATCAAATTCATTCTTTCGTTGGCCGACTGGAACCGACGGAATGGCAATGACAGCGCAAGCGTGACGACCGACAAATGAGCTTCTTTTTCCCCCTTTCATTTCTTTTTTCTTGTCATTACAGAATTTCTTCGAAAATCCGCCCTTTCTACACTACATCTGCATCAGCTCATCATGCACACGCAGGGCAACAATTAAAATGGCCACCGTGCGACACTACATCAGAGGCGGCACCAAAATCTTTGCGCCAGCGTCAGCCATCAGAAGCAATTACGGTTGTACGTGAGCTCGGGCGCTTTTCTCGAAACCCAAACCCCAAAACTGACCATTGCCATCTCGAGAGCCGCCAGCATCTAGCTACTGTCAGCCAGAAATGGTCACTTGGTGATTGACGCTGCTTGTACGCGCGGCTTTGAACCGCATCGCAGTCTTCACATGGGCGCGACGGCCGTGCCAGTCCAGTGCACCCCGTCAGCACCGTTGCGCGGGACATAAGCAGCCACTCAGCCCCAGCGTCATGCCGTCAAGGTTGTCGTCTCCGCCGCTCCCGGTGGCGCAATTGACATGCTCAGCGGGCTGTCAGCTCACAGATTCTCAAAGTATTACGGAGCTGAATACGTGTCCTGGCGGTGGACGACGCGGCTCCCTCAAACATGGGCGGTAAATTCTAAAACTCCGTCGTCAATTACGTGACTAATGGCAGGGACAGTAAGAAGGACGACGTAAACATGAGCGGCGAATACAAGGCTTCTAGCAAAAGAGTGTTCAACAAAGCGCATCACAAATGCCAGGCGGGATTTGGCGGAGACTCAATTTTCGGATGAATCCCCGCACTCACACTCTGAATACTCATTTGCATCGGTGGATGACACCTTTGAGACGGGAAGCATAAGCTTGATGAATTCCTCCGACCCCGACAGAGCAGAGACCGCAATGCAAGACTGCGCAGCCTGCTGCAAACTTCGCCCGTCATTCGGCTGGTGAAAATGAACAGGGGATTTAAGCACATTTGAGTCACTTGAGGCCCCGCTGAAAAATACGATCTTCAGCTCGCGCGTCCGGAAATCGCATGCATAGCTTGTCCCTTCTTCCCTGGATGAGCAAGCATGCGAGACGCGAGACTCTGGCTCAAAGAGGCAAGCAGATCGTGAATAAAGCCACGGTCCGATGCCTTCTCACTGGCGGATCCAGAAATAAAGCGACACGGAAGATCTCTCCGACACGCGATGATGGACGTCCCAGGAAGTAGATGCGCACACTTGAGCGAGCATTAGGTGAAGGATTGTCTTGGAGACTCCAGCCTCTTGAGCTCGGTGGCCATGTTCAACACCTCTGACGAGTGTCTGCCCTACATGGCTCAATATCGGCATCACATGTCCCCCATTTCACGTGCACCATGGCTCAAACAGGATGGAAAAAAATAAGTATTTGCCCTGGACGTCGGACTTGTACAACCTGGCCCAGCAAGAAGAGGAAAAATGAGCGGTAGCTTTCTTAATGCAAGGTTTGTACATTGTGTCGGTTCTCGAGTCAATGACCAGGCCCGGCCAACTCCCCTTCTTCCAATCAGCTCATATTGCAGACTAGCCATCGACTCGTGAACCAAGACAATGTACAAGCCTCGCCTTAATAACGCTACCTCTCGTTTCATCACATCTCGCGCTGCCGATCGTCTTCGTCCATCTATCTTGGGAGAACAGCACGAATCACGAGAACAGGGCTCCGAGCTCGTGGCCCGTGTGCGTCGGGCCCAGACGCCAATATCCGCATGGTAGAACCTTCCGATAGCTCGTATACAGATGCAACCTTGGTGAGGATACCAGTGAGTCTCTCAATACCTACGCCCGACTGAATGGGAGGAAACTCGCAGCCATCTGGCAGAACTAGATTCAATCAGCTTCCCGCCCTCGTTCCCTTTGGCAGAAAATACTTCCGAGGTTCCGCATCATTCAATGTGGTGAGAAACCTGGACATTGCGCGGTTCCGAGGATCGCGTGTCATCGGCGATGCGTCGGGAGATGACAACGTTGGGATCGCCAAGTTGGAGCAGGGTTGCCGGCTTCATCGGCGCCCAGAGCTCGACCTGAGATCGCCCCAGGTACCAGCACACGAACTCGTTGAGGTTGCTGCCAAAGTCTGCCGGGGCAGAGGGGGTCCATTCGAGGAAGCGCTGCGCATCGTCGAACGGGGCTTGTGGGTTGGTCCAGTTCAGTTCAGGAAGCCTGGGGAACGGTGGCCAGCTTCGGGAATCATTCCACAACGATGCCGCATGTCCCGCCGACAACACACAACTGCGTGTCCGACAAGCAGCTGCCGCCGTAAGTTGTCGGCTTGAACGTGCTCCAGCAGCCTATTGTCCAGGTATCCGACTACTCTCTGTTGAAATACAACGAGACGCGAAGACGTGAGTTTGCCCGCCGCGGCGCCATGGGAGCGCCACCGCCGACAAGCGAAAACTCTTCTCAACCAGAGAGACAGGCCGCTGGATGCGCTCATCCTCAGAAAGGCCATTGTACTGTCTAAAGACGTGGTATCAGCTAGCTCAACAAATTTGACTGACGGTGCTTTCATTCAACGCGGCTCTTTCGGCTTGTGTACGGATCAGATGCTTGTCCTCACGTTGCTTCATCAGAGTTTGGCAAAAAAAAAAAAAAAAACTCGTACCTGCTAGAAAAGAAAATGGCGTTAGGGGCGAGCGGCGGTTCATATGGTGTGCGGTAGGACTGTAGAGGCTTGTTGGACATGAGGTTCCTTTGTTACTCATCCGGCATCGCTGATTGCTCTCTGGCCACGCTGATCTTTGGCGCATCATCATCTGTAAGCAAGTTCGTATGGTAAAATGCTGACTTTTGCCGTAGTATTGGTTATATTCTCATCATTACGTCGGGCGTATCAGCTTATGTCTTTCGGCTCGTTTTGGTCATGTATCGAGCAATGTCGACTTGTTTCTTTGACGATCGGGCGAAATCTTGGCTTGGGTAATGATCCCCTTCACACAGCCTTGCCAGAAGTCGCCCCGGGGAGATGTCGCTGTTGAAAAAGATTCAGTCTGCTGCAGTCATTCGCAATATTCAATTGTCCGGGCAGCGTCAGCCCGGCTTGGCCAACGTTGTGTGCTGGACGTCAAAAGTCCTATACACCATCAGCCCGCCATGTGCTTCATGCGCAGCATCCGACGCATGATCCCGGGAGGCTTCAATGTCGACTGAAACGCAACTAGTCAAGTTCCAGGGGTCCCTCATCTCACGATAGCCAGCTAGATTCCTGATCCCTAGCATATGGCTCGTCAGGTTCAGTTGCTGTGACAGTCTTTGTTCTGTACTTGCAGCAGCCGTCTTACGACTGCTCCCATCATGACGAGCTCCGAGCCCTTGTCGCAGATTTCTAACTTTTTGAGGCTGGATGAAACGGGTTCGTACGAGGGCGAAGAGGGCGGGTACTGAACATATTAAAAGTGCCACGTTCATCTCAAAGATGCTGGGCACAGAAATGAGCTTGTGGCGCTACAATGTCATGACGAGCCTGGACGTGACAAGATAACACGTGCGTACCTGCAGATGTACAGAATGCCAGCGTTGTATGTCGAATCGGTAGCAACGGCGCCCACGAACGACTTGGTGCGCCAGACGAGGGACACTGCGCTGGCGACAACGCCACTGTCACTGCATTAGCTGTCGTCGTCAGGTGGAAACAGGCTCATCCGAGATCAACAAATGTCCCCGATGCTTGATACTTACAGAAGGCCGACAAAGAAGAGACTCATCAGCTGCATCTTCTTCCTCTGCGAAAGCTTCAACCGATATATGACGGGCAGCGGCAAGCCAAATATACAAACGTCGAGCAGGGTGCCAACTGCGCCGTTCGCCACGGCCCAGTTCTCACCCCACGTGCCGGGAGGCCGGTCCATGACGTCTGTCCAAGACTCGCCAATGTGCGGTGCACGATACCATATGGCTGTTCCGAGGTGCAAACCAAACAATATGATACAGAGGGCTATGGCAACCCAGATTGCTGTTTTTATGAACCGCTCGACCCTGAAGAGGGCCCGGAACAGCATGAGGGTAGCCATCTTTCCAAAGAACAGGCTCAAGGCAAAGGTGATGCATAAGAAAAAGGCAAACTGAATCAAGTAAGACACACGATTATTTGAGCGTTGCCAGTAGGTAAGAATGAAGCTATTCGATTCTCAAGGTTTCATACCTTTTCAAACACCTCATCTAGCCAGCAAATGGGGACGTCCCACTGGTGCCGAAAGAACCTCGCATCTGCGGATGGAAATTAAGTCCAGAAAAAGGCCATGCCGCCTGGGGTTTCGCGTCTTGGGGAGGAAAAGAGGGGAGGGGGGAAGGACTTACAGACGATGGCGACGACTGTGGTACCAATGTTGAGACACATGGTCAGGAAAACAAGGACTAGAGTACTTTGGAGTCATTATGTAGAACTTTACACTTTTAGATCATCTTGAATCCGGGCAAGACATGTAATCAGGTTTTTAGGTTGAGGGGAGGGGACTCACCATCGCTTAGCGAGGGATTTCTCACATTCGCGTACAGCCTACCGATACCTACGACTGAGGCAACCGTCGATGTGGAGATACCAACAAATATGACGGCTGGTTTCAGTCCAACGTCGTTGAAATTCTGCACATAGCCCGGGGGAACCGGCGCTGCCGGCATCGTACAGAGGTCCGCGTCTTGCGGAGAATTCCCGAGCCGAGGGTACCACGCGGACATTTTGAGCAGAGTCCGGATTCTTGCTGCGCCAAAGCGACAGTGCGGAAAAGTATTATGCAGAGAAAAGACGAAGCCCTTCTTCGATCAATGGCCCAACGTCATCTGTCGGACCCTGCCACATGGAGAGGGGAACATGGTCGAGCTTTATGTGCCTGCCGTCTTGCGTCATGCTGACCTGCGACTGGGAAGGAGAAGAAAAAAAAGTCATTAAGTGCCACGCCGGCCATGCCGCAAGACATGTGCTGCATGGGAGAAGGAACGATGCTGACAGAATGGACTCAGACATGAGCTGAAGGAAGGGGGCACCGGGGAGCTTACTCTGCAGCTCTTGCTCATGCGCGGGCATGACCGTCACTTGACGCCAATCAGTGCCTTGGGGCGGCGACTTGAGCAGCAGCCATTGTTTTATGTCAATATTCTCAGCCGCTCAGCGCCTTTGGAAAGTATTGGTCTGGTGGCCTTGGACGTGAAACAGTGTTTTTGGCGTCGTTGCTCGCCACGTGGCCCCGATCTCGGTCCATCTTTTGAGCAGGTGGGTGGGGGACAAACTGCCGCCGCCCAGCTCAACGCCCCCCGACTGAGCCTACGTACTGCACGTGAACAGTGAGTGGTTGTACGGTCGCATGGCATCCCTGCACCAGACGAGCTGAGCTTCTCATCCGGACCGCTAATTTGACTTTCATTTTGACGAGTAGTGACTGCAGCGCATTCCACGCGCACCTGCTGATTGGGAACGATTCCTCGCCGACGTTTCGTGGCGTCTTCAGATGACTTGCTGGTTATTTAGGACCTGATTTCCGCGAGATTCTGGACTCCAATTCCACCAATTTCATGTGGGCAGTCGACGAATAGGTACGTAACACGTACTTCAGCCAGCCCTGGAGATGAAACCTCGGGGGCTGGTTCCAGACTTGGCAGGGCACAAGGCACGACGCCACGAGAGTCACCCTGTTGTGACCCCTGCAACCAGCCACATAATGTGAGACCCGACCGTTTGGATATATTGATGATGAGGCAAGGTTTTTGGCATGGTCAAAGTCCAGAGACTCTTTTGTGGAATATGCTGAAACTCGAGCGCGCACCCACGCCCGTCACTTGCGACGAGAGGGAGAGGGGGGGAGACTTGATTTGCTGCCTCTATGGACGGGCGAGATTGGACGAGGGATCCGTCGGAAAGGGCCGCGCCCGCAACGACTTGGTTTCATTTGCGGCTGACATACCGATCAAGTTGGCGTAGGCTTGCGGACTCATCTTGTCCGGCTGCGGCTGAATTGCTTGCCAACAACACTTTTCTGGAATAGCGCTGACGGCTTGACAAAGCCCTTTTCTAGAATTTCCATCGCACCAGGCGCTTAATGTATTGCCTGCTGCTTACGCACAGGAGCACGCAGATTGTCTGTTTCATCTGGGGCAACGAATTCTTGATGAGAGTATCATCCCGAGACTTGGACCATGGTTTTGGGTCTCTTTCGTTCCTCTCCTATCGCGCCAGAAAACCCAGGCATTGGTCGAAATAGGTGAGTTCTTCCAATGCCCCCCTCCGAGGCTAAATGGAAAAGAAAAAGTCACAGCATTTTTATCTTTGTTCAGACTGCCGTCTTGCCGATGGACCTCTCCTGCATCGCGTTCCAGCGATCGATTGTATCTCTCATGACGTCCATCCCCCACACAAAGTCTTGCCATTGCTCATCAATCCACTGGTCCTTTTGCTGTCCTCCGCTGCCCGAGTTGCCCATGGCTTCATCTCTAGCCCTCTGGTCGGGCCCGTCTGGCAAGTGCAGCGTCTCGGCCGTCGACGAAGCGCTTGCCGCGATTATCTCGGCCCTTTCTTTTCGGACGCTCTCGTACAGCCCGAGGGCGACGTCGACCTCGGATGTGCACGTCAGGGCAGTCGCCAGCACTGCTGCGTCCTCGATGGCGTTGGCGGCGCCCTGGGCGACGTAGGGGAGCATTGGGTGGCAAGCGTCGCCGACGAGGGCCACGCTGCCCTGAACCCAAGCAGGAAGCTTTGGGTGCTGATGCAAGGTCCATTCCAAGATGTCTTGGTCTGCACATTCGAGCCATTTCCGTATGGCTGGCGACCAGTTCTTGTAAAAGTCTAGCATCTCTTGGCGCTCGCCCTTGCTGGTCCACGAGTGTTTGGCCGCTGCCGTGCGTTTGGCCGGGTGCAGGAGGACGAGATTGTAGACCGAGTTGTCTCGCAACGGGTACGCCATGATGTGTCCCCCAGGCCCCATGTATCTCATCGCGACGTTCTGGGCCAGCATGTCCAGCAGCTCCGGGTCGTCCCGCACCTTTTCTCGTGGTATGAGCAGACGGTAAGCGGCGTCAGTCGTCTGCAGAGGCCGGTCATCCCAGTTGTTTGCCGACGCCATCTGTCGCCGTATCGTCGACTTGGTCCCGTCGGCAGCCACGACCATGGAACCAGAGTACCAAGACTTCTCGCCGGTCCCGTGGTTGTGGACTCGAACCCTCGCCGAGAAACTCGGGTCCACCGCCAAGACGGTGTGGTGAGTGCATATCCGGCAGCCGCTTTTCTTGGCAGCGTTCAATAGTATGTTTTGCAGATCTGCTCTGTGGATGGCGCTCATAGGCGCGCCGTACTTATCTCCGCAGTCAGGCATCATGGGGGTTGAGCCAATCTCCTCGTCGCAAGAGTAGCGCCTTGAATTTGCCATGCGTTCTTCTCAGCTCAGCATGCCACGGCGGAGCAGCACAGCGAATGTCCCACGTACCTGGTGCTGATTGCCGAAAGAACAGAAGCGCGATCCATCACCTCCTTCAGGACGCCCAGCCGATGGAGAATGCGCGATGCGTTTGGGGCCAGCTGTATGCCCGCCCCGACCTCGGTAAGCTTCTTCGCGCTCTCGAATATCGTCACAACATGACCAGTCTGGGCGAGAGCCAAACCTGCGCAGAGTCCACCAATGCCCGATCCAACGATGATGACTTTCAAAGGATTGACAGCTCGCCGGCCTTGGCAAGGCCAAGAGTCTCGGAGTGGCTCCATGATGCCTTATCCTGGCGCACGGGTGAGTCTTTGGCAAGGAGAAAGGATCACCGGCGTTTGCTTTGCCGTACTTGACACCGCGGGAACAAGAAATCAGAAAGAGCTGAAATTTCAACGTGTTCCCTTGCCCCTGGTTTTTGGTACCTTTTCCCGATTACGAGGTTACGGGCCAGGGTGTCAAAAAATCAAACGAAATCACTCACTTTCTGGCAGAAGAGGAAATATTCTCGCGAGTTTTGAGTAGAGACGTCGACGTGGCGACGAAAATCTTTTCATCGACCAATATCGTCCGATTGAGCAGCACGCAGCCAGCATAAGGTGGTGATACGTCGGCTGCGGGCCGCCGTATGACATCATATGACGTGTTACAGAATGCGACTGTCAAGTTGACGAATGACGACTGATGCATGTACTTTTTAAGAACTGTCTTGAAGATTTTGAGCACAGCGAGCCTCATGAACGAGACGAGAAGCAGCGACCGAGGAAATACATGTCTTTGCGATGGTACAAATAGGGTGAAAGAAGCGCAACGTTTTTGGCTATGCGCATGCATGTCTCGTCGTAGAACGCAGCACGTGCATAGCGAACCGGGGAGAGATGCAATTGGACCCGAGTCCAGACCTTGAGTTTCCCGATCTGCATCTCCGCGAACCCTGATCCGGAAGGAGAGGGAAGTTGAATACTGCGTTCTCGCATCAAAAACCATGCATGGGTGGCGCCAGCAAGGGCTGTCCTGCGAGTATCAGAAATGCGACGCAGTTGGACGTCGCTGGTCTCGTAAAGAAAGAACGCAAGAAACTGGAACAAGAGCAGGTTGTCGCGCTCAACGAGGGAACATGCGTCAATGCAATGATGGCCGAGACATGAGCTGCACATGACATTCGAAGTCGACGCCTAGTCTTCGTAGATTCGAGTCCCGTAGCTTCTCACGTCCTTGTGTCGAAATTGAAGCATACTTCTGACGACCGAAAATCAGGTCTTTAACCGGCTCAAGACTTATTCCCAAGAGTCTCATGGAGAGGCGCTATTGAAACTCAAGCGCTCGGTGGGAGTAGGGACGGCGCGGCGCGTCAACAAGGCCCGAAGGATCATTACCGTTTTGACGCATTGCGAGCCACTGGTAAATTTCCAAGCCATTTTCCGCTTCAAAGCAGAGGAAGATTCACACAAATGGGTGTCTTGGCGGCGATACTCTGCTCTTTGAGCGGTCTTACAAGTCTAATATCTGCAGGGGAGCTTTCCCCTAAATGGATAGATTTTCCTGGAAACACGCGTCATATCTCATCGTTATCCGGATCGGAGAAATGATTAACAGCTATCCCTCTAGTTCCATGAAAAGCGTGGATTGCATAAAGCTGGAATGCATTGAGGGCCAGGTGTGTCTTTGGTATTCAAAGGGCCACACAAACCTGTAGTAGAAACACATCGTCAGTGCTAGGTCTCGCTCTCTTGCGAAGCGCACTCGACGGCATGATTGCATCTACGAGGATGTAACAGACTTGAGAATGCTTTTCAGAGCGCTAATGTCTCTCAGGCGACAAATGCTGCTCTTGACAACCGTGCTTCTGCTTCGAGTGAGTCGACGTGACCCTACTCAGCGGGCTTGCATATGAAAAATAGTCCTCTTGAAGATGGAATGTCCTTGGGGGTAGAAGTCATAGATTTTAATTTCAAGCATCCTATTGTTAGTGTCAGATGCACACGAAATTTGCGCCGCGCTATACTTGTCGTGATGGAGGATGCATCTCGTCCAGAGGGACCGTACTGGGCGAGACTGCAAAAGTGTTTTGAAATGCCAGGCAGGTATTCACATAGAGTCAGGCCCTTTGGCCCCCAATCTTGATGCAGTGCGTCTCACACCTATACTTAGATCGCTTTCTTAACCTCGGGAAGCCGTCGCTGTCGCACTGTGTGTGCGCGCGTCCCAAAATAGCTACCGGCAGCTGACGACTGGACACTGACGTGTCTGGCCAGGGGAAAAGGTATCAGCAGTGGTAACCGTTCTCAGACGACCAAATGTCCAAGTGCGTTGACATGAACCTTGACATCGACAAAACTTACAGACATGCCGGGGCACAAACGAGGACTCCAAGGGGCAATCTGGGGCTGACCAAGCGTCTCTCGACGTCATCAACGGGAAGTCCAAGCCTCAGAGTAGAAATGAGTGCCGTGCTCGGCAGGGAATGCGTCATTGCAAATCCTTCTGTGCTGGTTGACATCCACCCTCCTGCACACTGCTGCAGACAGTCATACAGGTAAGCATTTCTGACCCAAAAAAAGGATCATTTCGGCCAAAAGTACTAGCCCCCTCAAGCTGACATGCAGTACTTTTCAATGGAATTCACCTGGGTTGCCTGGAGCTCATGGGGGCCAGAAAATGGATGTGTGTTTCATATTGCTGACGGGCGCTCACGCATCAACAGCCATTTTTAAACACCTCTGCCCCAAAGCCAAAATGGCTCGATGCAGACCAGTCCATGACTTGATGCTGTTTTTGCTTTGACGATGCGGTCCGACAAGTTGTTTACTTCTCAATCTCTCACTCACCCTGCCACAACATGTCGTCGTCGTCGTCGTCGTCTCTGGACCATGTGAACCGCGGGCCTAGCATAATCATCTTGTCCAGCATACTGGCATTCATCACCACGGCTGTCTGCCTGCTGCGACTCTGGTCTAAGAGACTGATTCGTCAGTCTCTGGCGCTCGACGACTACTTATGTCTGGCAGGGCTCTGGCTACACCATGGTTTCTTCGCGACCGTCTGTGTCATGGTGGTGCAAGGTGGTCTTGGCCAAGACGGGAGAATCTTGGCGGCTGAGCATCCTGGGTCCGTTGTCCGGTTATACAAGGTATGTATCTTCTCCATGCTAAGCGGATGCGGCCCCCCCTGTGGCGGCTGTAGCTGATGAGAAGGCGGCAAAAAAAAAAGGCACTGTTCGCTGGGGTGGTGCTGTGCGCGTGCGGACCGACCGCCATCAGACTGTCGGTTTTGGCATTCTACTGGCGCGTGTTTCCCATTGCACGGGTGAGGCTGTATTGCAGCATCATTGCGGCGCTGAACGTGGCTCAGTGCGTCGCCATGATTATGACGGCCTTTTTGGATTGCCGTCCTTTGAAGGCGTCGTGGTACACGGAACTCCAGCGGCTGCCCGACACTCATTGTATTCACCGGACCCGTGCCTGGCTTGGCAACTCGATCATCAGCTGCGTTCTTGATTTGTTGACCCTCATCCCCCTTCTCCAGGAGATTTTGATCTTGAAAATGTCAAAAAAACAAAAGCTTTCTATTGCGTTCGTCTTTGTCCTCGGAGGAGGGTAAGTTCACGCAAAGAGCCCCTGTCTTGCCAGCATTATCAGCTCATCAGACCATGATAGAGCCTTTGCCGCAAGCCTGGTCCGCGTAATCTCCATTGGCTTCATGATACGAAGCAATGAGACTAATTTCACCCGTAAGTACCCATGGGTGGATTGAACGGAGTCGGAGGTTCTGACTGGATATGAAGTGCAATCCGTGGATTCTTTCATCGCCACCGTGGTTGAGATATACGTCGCCATCATCGCCGCTTGCACGCCCTCGCTGGTCCCCGTCTACCGCCAGCTGCGATACGGCGACCCTCTTCAGACACATACCAGCCGTCCCTTTCGCAAAACATTCTCAGACGCGGAACGTGACGTCCGCGGGGGGCAAGGCAACCCCGTCAAAAATCCAACCAGCTACCGTGTCTACGTCAGTAGCGGATCAAGGACACATGATTTGACTCGCCACGGGCTTGGCGATCATCACTTGGCTGGAGTCTTGGTGACTCACGACACTACCCAGACGGTGCAGAATCAAAGCCACGCTGCTGTCTGAGGTCTGCCTATCCATCCTCGACGTGACTTGAATCAGAAGACCCAAAGGAGGGGCATAAAAGAAGTAAGTAATGATAGAAGGAATCGTGTTGCATCCACACAGCGAGGATAATGCCTTATCCTCGAGAAGTGGGGGATGAGTATCAGGACGGCGGTTCGGACCGATGCAGGTCATCAGACACGGTTCCAAAAGAAATTTTGGCGCCTCACTTGATGGAGTTCATTTATAGATGACATGAGGAACTTTTTTTATTTCTTGTCCTACTCTTTCCTTAATCGTCTCATGCTCTAGTTAATGTAGGCGCTGAGATTCTGGACGTTTGGTACATCTTGTTGTGTCATAGGCATGACTGCCTACTTGAACCGGTGCAGACCTCAGCACAAGTATCAAATCAACAATTGTTGAAAGAACCAGCGACCGTCTCTCGACTCCAGCTCTGTAATGCTTCACAGCTGCAAGTTCGACAGTCAACGCCCTGGTTCAGTTATGCTCATCTTCCCGTTACAGCAGATCAAACAAGCAATCACCTGAGACCGTGGCCCTTCCCAACTCAAACCAAAAGCCTTTTGAGCAAGTGGTTTCATCGTTGTGCCGGATTGTCATTCAATAAGTACCAAGTAGCGCTTGACGTACCGACTCGTATTTGTTCTTTTTGTTTTTGACATGTTTCGCATTCTGGCACTGTCGGGGAAGACTTTGCCATTCAGTGCGTCAAAGAAGCCCTGGGAACGTCAAATTGTGGCAATGGATCAATCCCGTCATCGGAAGACAGGAGCAACGGTGATGGGCATGACACCAACAAAGGTCGACCTGCTGTCTAAAGTCCAACGTCCAAAACTAATGCCAAAAATAGGCGTTAAGTCTACCATGAGGGCTACCCCGAGACATGGCACTGAAGACGACGGCTGAAACACGGAGTGTCTGCAAGTCCTGCTCGCCATGCAGAAACACGTCATCGGTTAGACGAGAGAAATATTCAAGAGAAAAGATGGCGGCCAAGTGAGCGCTAGCTCAGCCACCTCGGCGACCCTATGCGACGTAACCTTCTCCTCAAATCCGATAGTGACGCGGGCCGCGCCGATCCTTCGATGCGACAACGCCCCCATATCATCGGCACACCAAAGAAAGATTTTCAAGGTCGTGAACAATGGAGCAGTGGCACAAGAGCTTTGGCCGGTAGTGATGAGCCGATTGGACAACTTGCCAAATTTGTTCAGTAGACAGAAGGAAGGAATCACTGCGAGATGCTCTCACCTCCGGGAAACGACGGAAGCTGACATGCGTAGTTTATCCAATACATGCAGACATTTTACAACGCGGGGGGAGGGGAGGGGAGGGGGAGGGGGACTCCTGCATCGCCGACGCGTCTCAGGGCCTGCATATATTGGTCGTTCGATCCTCTTGGAGCTTACCAGTGCATGCTGACGCTCCCTTGGTGCGGCCCAACGCGCCAGATTCGACCAATCATCAACTCTGCAACATACGGGCACGCACAGAGATACACATATTTACATGGTGGGCTGCATGACCTCTTACATACGCAGGTATTCTTGATGGACCCCCTCGCGATCCTCCAGACGTCATATCCTTAAAATAGCCCCCAATGCCTCCCCCCCTCCCTCCATGAAGAACAGTCCATTGCTTAATGTGGCCGAATATCGCAGTCAGCGTCTGGCCGGCCCGCAAAATAGGCTGCTGCACCAAGATGAAATCTCTATGTATATCTGCTAAGCCATCAGTCAAAAGCACATGGCGGGTTTCTACTTTTCTGAACTTTTTCTGATAAATATATGTGTATATGTATGCATGCTTCTGAATTTCTCCGTCTCAACTGTCTCGAACCTGCCGCAACAAGTTCAATCGAAAGCAGACAACAATGTCCACGTCAAACTCACCACCACAGAAAGAAGAAGACTCAAACAGTGCACCAGCATTGTTCACTTTCTGCACCGTCCTAGCCTTGCTCAGCTCCGTCCTCTGTCTACTTAGGGTCTGGTCGAGGAGACTGACCCGTCAGGCGCTAGCACTCGATGATTACCTTTGCTTCGCAGCACTCGTTGCACACCATGCCGTCCTCGCAGCAGCTGGTGTCTTGGTGTACCAGGCCGGCATGGGCCGAGACATGGCGGTCATCGTGGCGGAAGACGCACATTCCGTCGTCGTTCTGTTCCAGGTACGCGTGTTGGCCATGATTGATTGATGGATGGACGTGAAATTCATAACATGTATCCGCCTCGACTGCTGATGCGGGCGTCAAATCATGGCCACACATTCAGGGTGTTTTTGCTCTCGAGATCGGCCAATCAATCAGCTCTCCGCTCATCAGGTTCTCGGTACTGGCCTTTTATCGGCGTATATTTCCCACGTCACGCATGAAGCTGGCTTGTAATGTCCTTGCCGCTCTCAACATGGCCTCATGCATCGCCTTCATCATACTCACCTTTCTGCAGTGCCGCCCTTTGAAGGCCTATTGGCACATTGAGCTGCAGGCGCTGCCAACAACTAAATGTTTTGACACTTCTCGCTCCTTCTTTACTAACTCGTTAATCAACTGCTGTATTGACTTCCTCACTCTGACGCTCCCGATCCAAGAGATTTTCAAGCTTCGCGTCTCAACTCGGCGCAAGGTCACCATAGCATGCGTATTCCTCCTCGGTGGCACGTAAGTGACGGCGCACATACTCTCCCTATCCCACCGGGGCTTATCGTTGATTTGAGACGGTGATGAGCTCACATGACGCCTTCAGAGCCCTTGCGGCCAGTGTGGCGCGTACAAGCTATGCTGGCATAATACTGAGAGACGGCATTTCCAACTTCAGCCGTATGTCATCCCCCGCCGCGAACACCCTTTTCTCAGAATCCGCGCGCTGATTCTAGCAGGGCAACTGTTACCCATGGGTGCCGCCACCGTCATCGAGATCTATGCAGCCGTCATCGGCGCTTGCATGCCGACGCTGGTGCCCGTGTATCGCCGGCTGCGATACGGCCACGCGCTCAAGACCTATACCGACTCCAGGCCCAAGTCGACGCCCGTGGACATGAGGCATTTTCGAAACGACGACGATATACTCAAGGCAGGATCCTACAGCCAAAACAGCATTGCTGCAAGCCCTCACGGTGTTGATTGCGAGGGCGATCAAAGGGATCATTCCGTAGAATGCCTCCCTACTGAATGCCATGAAATGGAAAGGTTCAGGGCGCCTCAGAGTGGGACTCGCGCTGAGCGTGACAGGAGCTTCAGCGAGGTTTGATAGGTCGAAGTAATGATTTGCAGATGAATTGCGACAAAGCAGACGAGGATATGGTCCGTTGTGGGATGCTATGAACAAGAAGAAAGCCAGAGCGAATTCATTGTCGGATCTCCAGGGCGTTCGGACACGGGAAAGATACGTATACAGTCGCTTCGAAGAGCTTGCTTGCTTGGGATGTTGAAGTGGGCTTTCCTGCCCATCGGCAGTCGCGCTACTCTAGATTGTCAAATGCGCGCCCGCCAGGACGTCGTGGAAGGAAGACACGGGCCGCAAGGACGTCGTGGAAGCCATGGGCCTGGGCGTCAGGAGCTCTGTTGTGCTCTTGCGACGGTCGCTCAGCCGCCACCCGGGCAGACCATCCAATGGTCTCTCAACTGTTTCCCCGCGACCGTCGTGAGCTGCCCTAATCGTTGGCTTGGATGTCTGGGATTGCTGGGAGAATCTGGGTTTCTCGTTTTCACGTCCTTGGTGTGGGTGCTGCGCAGATGTCACGATTGCTTGCTGTTGATATTGGAAGAACCAGACTCGTCACTGCTCCGTCTCTTGCCACGATTTCTAGACGACCTGTCTGCTTATGTATACAAGGGATTTCACCTAATTTGAATTCGCTAAGCTACTTGCCAAGGTAATTTTGGGTGCCTCCCGCCGGATTCGAACCGAAGACCCTGCGTACGTGAGGGCCTGACCAGGTGTGTGACTACTACACCAAGGGGGCACCCGTCTGCTTATTGTGAGCGGTGATGATACTTGCTGACTGCATCGCATGATGCAAAACCAGCCACAGCGCCAACTTGGCACGGGCGAGCAATCAAGGGAGGGAAAGAATGAAAAAAAAAAAAAAAAAAAAAAAAAAAAAAAAACGGTCTAGAATGCTGAACTAATCGCCCGGTGACGATGCAGAAAAGTTTGGGGTCTGATTCGTCAGGCGGAAATGCTCCCGCCCGTCCCATAGATCCAATGTGACCCTTTGAATCCTCTTCTATTGTCTCGATGCATTTCATCTCAAGAGGCGACGCGATAGTTTCCCTCTGCCTAAGCCTCTTCATCCAAGGGGCTCCAACCATAATGATGCCTGATCATACTGACACTGTCCGGAGCATCCTTCCACTGCTTCGTAATGAGCTCCCTTACCTCTTGCTTTGGCCACCGACCAGAGTCCCAAAACACGAAGCCACATTCTCGCAACGGCAGTGGAATGTACGGTCCGTAAATGTTGGCGTATTTTCCCCTCCACAACAGAACCCACGCCCACGGGGGCCCTTCCGGAGGTACTTGATCACCGGCGAAGTGAACAGCTTCCCTCTTCAGCTGCAACTGATCTCTCTCGTTGGGGAATCTCTCTGGCTCTTGCCGCCTTTCATGTTGAGCGTCAAGTTCCACGACGTCTCGCATCGACGCATCAAGACCAGTGAGAGGAGTGAGATACTTTAGCGTCACAGCAACGAGCTCTTCGTTGTCCGACACTGCGAACAGGCGTGCTGCCAGCTTCGGCCCTTGAGCGATCATTCCATCCATGTAGACTGTATAGAGTGTAGTCAGTAAGTCTGATTCCTAATTTTCGTAGCTCTTTTCTCAGCTGCTCGTACCTTCCCGTCCTGTCATCAGAGGAGCCGAATCAGATGTATTTCTTATATCATCATCCTCGATGAAGCTGGGGTTTCGGTCGTCAAAAACCCATTGCACGTCGCTGAATATCTTCCCATACTTCCATCTCATAAATAAATAGGTGCAATCTATTGCTTCGGCATCCCAGGGGTCAAACAGACAGAAGAAAAGTCCATTGATATCTTTTTCTTCAAAGCCCCCTTGTCTGTTTGTTTGTGGTTCACCGAAAAGATGATGGAAAGTACTGTATCGGTACAGCGCTCGTAAGATCCGTATCTCTTCGCATCTGCTCAGCTGCATTTTGGATGTTGAGCCTGGCGGATTGCCAATGAACGATGATGTGGCATGGTTGAGATTGGCGAGTGACCACTGCGCGAGCGAGCGCGCCAGGGGCTCTATTGTCTGTCGATGGTATCTGACCAGCCATCGCAGAGAACCGGGGGTGACGGACTGTGGGTTTGGAAATGGCGCATCACCTGACAGCCAACTACGATAAGACCGAGTGAATTCTGCAATGTTCTCGTCGGTTCGATGCGGTTCGAAATTTCGATTTCTCGACATGAGCGTAGCGTAGGCATCGACGAAAACGCCGTCCAAAATGCCGGCCATGCAGGAGCTCAGGACAAGGTGGCGATGACGTAGGTAGAGATTGTGGAAGCTGGGAGAAGAGCAGACGAGGCAACGCAGCGTCTCGATGTCCGGCGCTGACAAGAGCAGCGAGAGTCGGAGTTCGGCGGGCAGTTGTTCCAAGCGCGATGGCACGGCGCTTCCAGTTGAAGATGCCACGGAATTGTCATGTTCCTGGCCGCCTGGGCATGATGAGCCATGGCCACTCATGTTGACCTCTACGTTGTATTGGCCGCAGAGATGAGTTGATCCGGCCAGACGTGACCCACGTGACCATGGCACCTGGCGTCAGTAGAAGCGGCTGCCCGTGGGGACAAGGGGCTGTAAGCGCGAGCAAGTCTAAATTCACTAGCTACTAGGTAGCTTTGCTAGGGCAGGAGGGGCCTGTGTCTCTGTTTATATATCCATGGCTTGGACCATGTGACCCCTTATCGCACCTGCCATGCCTGACAGGGGCGAATATAGCCAACTAAAATCCGTTGAGTCATCATGTACAATATGTATGCCTCTCATCAGGTAAAAAAAAGCGCGCAAAGGGCTACTTCCCACTTTGTTACAACGCTCAGTCATCGCCTGCCAATCGTTGGTTGCACGGAGCTCAACCAACACTGGGCTGATGGCAACGATCGGCGGTTAAAATGGTCCAGTCATTCGACGAGTTCAGGTGCCGTGTCACAATGCTCCCATGTTTGGACCGAAGAGGAGGAAAGGTACTATGACCGCAGAGGCCAAGAGAGAACGGACACGGCTCATGGCAGCCCTCAAGAACGCTGCGCTCGATGATGTCACCAAGGAAACGCTGCCCAGTCAAGCCCTGCAAGCTGAGAAGCAGAGCAGTGGCTGGAGGCAGCCATAGAGTGAGTTGTTCCACGGCGGGCGCGCTCCGGAACCCTTTTGGGAAATTTCTTTGACGCACACGTCTTGTCCAAAATTACTCGGGTGGAAGGGGTCATAGACGCTGACAGCAATGGGATATACCGTCGCAAAACATCAAAATTGAGGCTGGGCTTCATGGCCAAGTTTCCTGACGCGTTCCACACATTGGGCCACGTCAACCACGTCAAGGCGGCCGAGAGCAGCCTGGATTCGGCCAAGAAGGCGCTAAGGGTCATTAGCCGTCACAAAAACCCAGGGACACTAGGACGACACCAACACGGCTACTTCCTAGCTCATCAAAAAAGCGGGTCACGAGGCAGCTGTCACAAGTACCAAGATACCGCCCGCACTAGTGTGTGGTCACACCTTTTGTAGGGTACGTTGAACGGTACGCCTCAAATCCAACAGTAGCAACCAAAGCTGTCACCGTCTGTCACCGTCTGTCTCGATTCCGTGGGAGAACCATCGGACCTTGACAGCCCCACAACGAGCTAGCAGCGTGCATATCCTCGGGACTTAGCGGGTGTAGCAAGTGCGGAGCTCGACAGCAATAAGAGAATCGACGCCGTATAAGTGGAGTGCCTGCTGCGGGTTGACGTCGTCGAGCTGGATCGACAGCGTCCGTGCCAGCCGCCGGGAAAGGGCCTCGACGACCACTTGGGCGCACTCGGCCAACGACCCGGCCTGGCGGAAGAGCTGTGCGGCGTCCACGCTGGCGGCGTCGTCGCCGCGGCCGGTGCCGTACCGGCCTTGGAGCTGGCTGAAGCGGGCAAAGAGCGGTCTCTGCAGGATCTGGGGCGGCTCGAGCGACCGCGAGAGGAGGCTGGTGGGGGTCTCGAGGCCCAGGATCATCTGACACTGGTGACCTCTTGGGTGGTAAGACGGGTCACAGCAGATATTGAATAGAGAAAGCAGCTCGGCCTCCTCTACCTGGATGAAGCCTTTGGAGCTCTGGAAATGCTGCCGGAGTCGTTCGGTCTCGGCGACGACGCCGATGCCTCGCATTACGCCGAGATTGATGGAGATGGCTTTTTGGCCTTGCTGGCTTCGCTGCCGCGCCAATGCGTCCTGAAAGGTGCACCCTGCCGCGTAGTTGCTCTGGCCCGGGTTCCCAACAACACCCGAGACGGAAGACAGCATGATGAAGAAGTCGAGGTCAGGAACTGATGTGTGAAGGTTCCACGACGACTCGACCTTGGAGCGTGACGTCTGCTCCCACTTTGTTGAGGTCATATTTTCAAACATGCAATCCTAAAGGCACGTCATTGGTCAACGTCATGAATACCGTCAAGAGGGCCGCCGTTTTGTTTCTAAGACCTACGTTCAAGTCCATGGTCGCGACGATACACCCTCGGATCGGGGGAAGGCCCGTTGCAGACTCTTCAAGCATGTGCATGACAGAGTCTTTCGAGGATAAGTCGCATTTTGGGGTCGATACGACTATGCCCTCATCAGAGAGCTGACGAACGACCTCGGACGCTGCGGCAGAGGCTGCCCCAGACCTCGAGGGTACGAGCAGGTATTTTGCTCCTCGCGTGACCATCCATTTGAGCATCGAACGCCCGATGCCCCCGAGGCCGCCGGCTACAAGGTATGTAGTGTTCTCGTCAAACGTCCAAGCCCTGCGCCTTGTCAGTTGTTTCTAGCGTTGTGTTAGTACGGCTCATGCGGCATGCGATTCATCAGAGGTTCATTTCCTACGTGGACTACTGTTGACGGGTCGACTCGTATCACGATCCGACCTGTGCTCTTCCCACTCGCCAGGAAGCGAAAAGCATCCTCGACCGAGTCCACATCATAAAGATGAAGTGGACTCGGCGGTCGGATGCTCCCATCCTTGGCAAGATCCATGGTCTTTTGCAGCAGCCTGTGTGCGAGCTCCTTTCTGATCGTGTCCTTCACTATGTGGCGACGGTCAACCCCCGCAAACAGGCAATTTCTCGCGAAGCACGCCATAGGTAGTGGAGAGTTGGCGTCTATGTCTGCCTTGCCAATCTCGATCATCCTTCCGTACGGAGCAATACACTCCCACGAAGCACGCAAGGACTCGCCTGCCAGGGAGTTTAAGATGACGTCCACGCCATGACCATTAGTGACCCGCATAATGCCCTGTGCAAAACTGGTGTCTCTGCTATAAAAGATGTGATGAGCGGGGATTTTGTACTGATCCATGAGGAGCTGCTTTTTATGGTCATATCCTACGGTCACAAAGATCTCTGCACCAACCATTTGCGCAATCTGGATGGCTACCTGACCCGTGCCTCCCGATCCCGAATGGATCAGGACTTTGTCACCTTTCTGCAAGCCAGCAACATGGAGTAATGACTGCAAGGCGGTCGTGCCAGGCATGATGACAGAGCAAGCATCCTCGAATGAAATAGAGTCTGCAATCTTGGCCACGGACCACTCGTGCCCTCTGGGGTAGGTTTTCATGGCCAATCCTCTGACTACACATACCATGGAACTCTGCCCGCTCCTCAGACTCTGGCACGCAAGGCCTATGGTGATCATGCTAGATGAACAAGCAGTGTTGACATGTATGCTGGGGCCTTTGAGGTCGAACTACCAACTGATTCGGTTCGCCTGGATACTGGGGCTGGTGGACAACGACGTGGTCTGCGGGGCGCAATCTGGGTCTTTTCCAAGCATCATGGCGTAGTCTTCCGAGGTCGAGGAAGCATAGACCGCTGTATCAGTCCCTGCTACTTTGTCTACGGGGATTCCAGCTACGTAGTGTAAGCATTTAACTCTGGGTGGAGCAAAATTGAGGATGTGATGATGACATGCCATTTTCCAGAGCTCTGTAAGAAGTCTCGAGAAGCCATCGTTGCTGTGGATCCATAGCAGCCACCTCTGTCTCATCCATCATGTCAGGTTTAATGCATGCCCAAAGAGGGAATTGTCGGAGATCGCTCCAACCTTGGGGGGTTACAGCAAAGAAAGGGGCATCGAAGGCGGCGGGGTTCCCCATTCATGAAGTAGCCTCCCCTCGAGGAGAGCTGGTTAATGTCTTTGTCAGCGAAAAAATTTGGCACCAGGATGTGTGTTTGGTTAGACTTGCCGTGTTCTTGACACCTGAACCTGGCTTGAAGAATGTCCCAATGCTCGCTCGGTTCTCGGGCCACTCCCTCATCAAGTTCCTCGCATTCTCAAGCTCCTCGCATTCTCAAGCTCCTCGCATTCTCAAGCATATCCCATAAGCTCGAATCATCCTCCACACCGTCAGGCAGCCTGAAGGCGAGGCCAATGATAGCAATAGGTTCCATCGGGCAAGGAGCTTGGAGCTGACTGGTGAAAGACTTGAAAGCTGAGTGCTGGAGGTGATCAACAGTGTCGCGCCGACAGAGAAGGGTGAAAATAACTCGAGAGAAGTGGTAAACGTCGTTTCGTAACAACTGCAAGGTTCTAGGTCGATGATGAAGAGAGGGGACCTCTGGAACTATCGAGGGAACTACCACGTTGACCTTACTCCTCCTCTCAACTGCTTGAATCTTTTATCACCCCACTCCCCCAGGTGAGCCTTCCCCAAATACATGGCCAGGCGCCCACCGAGCAACACAATGCGGTCCCTCAGTGACTGCGACACTGTTTGACAAGATATTGTAGCACTGTCTACCCGGCGCATGCATCCCATATCTCTGTGTGACATGCTGTCTGGTGTTGTTGATCACACCGGGCCATTATCAGCACATCGAGAGTCAGATGAGGGGCACAAAGGATAAGCAGCATCTGCGGCTTGATTTGATGGGCCACATCTCTTGGCCATTTACCATGAGTCGCTTGGGAATGCAAGCGCAAACGGATCCGGGCACCAGTTTTGGTTTTGCGAGGAGGAGAGCTTGAGGGAGTGAATTCATGCGTCTACGTACAAATTCGCCTATGTCGGTTCTCCACGCTTTGACACTCAAGTACTTTATCCGCTTCAAACCATTCCCAGCCCGGTCACTTGCTCCTTTCTCATGAAATCGTAGACTTCCTTTGCCACCTTTGTCACGGGTTCAGCCGTCATCCCCGCATCTATGTCCATCATTTCCTGTACCCACGTATAGATTGCGTTTACAAATCCCCTGGCTTGCTCTTCTGTGTTGTGGGCGTGAACGATGATCCTCAAACGACCCTGTCCTGGTGCTACTGCGGGGTATGTGACGGGAAAAGGTGCGGTATGTAGCCGAGAGAAGGTGGAAGTACATCCGCCATAAAGACTTGGGCCTTGTCGAGATGGCAAACAGATGCGTGTTCATCGTCCTTTCTTCCCATCCATCAGCGAGGGGGACCCGTAGTATTCCCTTTGACTTGGCTGCCGGCCAGAGAGGAGGTGTGGTCAAAAGTCCAAAGAAAAATCTGGCCATATCCTCAATGCGATGTCTGTCCTACAAGTGAAGATGCTCAGAGATCACCACCTATCAGTCCTACTGTGGGCGGCTTCTCAGGAGGAAACGAAAGAAAAGAAAAAGAGAAGGGGAGAAGGGAAGGGAAAGGGGGGGTGCAGGGGGGGCTCAGGAGGAGGGGGAACAGAGAGAATGAGTAGGCTCGCACGTTTTCTTTCGTGCCAAGCACTTCATATCCCGACTTTATGGCAGCGACGAAAGGGAACGTGGGCGCTGAGGAGAACATGACTGCCCTTGAAAAGTTTATTACTGTGTCTCGGATGCTTTTGTTGCCGAGAATGATTGCTAAGGGGACGTATTGACTTGCCAGCATTACAATGACAACACTGGAAAGCACCTACCACCGGCGGCACCGATCGTCTTGCCAAGGTAGTGCATAAAAACAGCGACCTCCTTCTCCAGCGCAAGCTCGCAGACAAGGCCACTTCCGTCACGACCTATGAGCCCAACGCTATGCGCTTCGTCAATCACGAACTGAACGCCGCCTTCGTGGTCCCGGAAGACCTCTTGGGCGACCTCGACAAGTTCTTGCAGCGGACACATATCACCATCCATGCTGTATATGGACTCGTTCGCAACGAGCACGGACCGTTTACCTTGGCGCACCGAAGCCCGCGTGGCCAAGATATCTTCTTGTGTGCGTCGGAAGGCATCGACGTCGCTGTGCGGGAATGCGACCCTGTCTGTGGCCAGAGACTGCTTCATGCCGTCGTGCGTACTTGCGTGGACAAAACGTCCAGAGCCTCCTCGAGATTGCGATAAAAGGCTGCCAGCGACTTGGTCTGCCCAGGTCGAATTCTATGGCCCTTGATCAGCGTGGCCAGCGGCCCCGCGGGTGAGGGAAAGGATTTTTCGACCGCCTGCGCATCATCCATGGCGCAAGTTCCTGGAAGGTGCACGTACTCACTGGGACTACGCCAAATGGTGGAGGGGGAAGATGCTGATTGAAATTTTTGTCGTCGCGGTGGCAAGAGCCACGTGAGGAAGCCGGAAGAGGGGTTGTGCTACGAGCCTGGCCGCATGTGAGATGATGACTTTGTGACACAACTTGCTTGGAGGGGCGTGGGGTCGGCTTACACACCGTGGGATGCGATATCTTTCTGGACGCACCACCCCCTGTGCTGATACGGGTGTTGCGGCGAAAAATATCTTCCATCTCACTGCATGCCATGGAATGGTGCCAATATTTGCTACTCCGTACAGCTACGGACCATGTTGTGTCACCTTATTCTGCCTCCCCGCTCCCCCAGTCTGCCTCCTCCTTTGAGCATGACTAAGTTTCCTTTTTTTTTTTTTCCCCAACCCCTTGTCCTCGTTTGCATCATTCGTGGCGTACCACCTTTCAGAGCTATGACGTTTTCTCAGGGATATCAAATAAATGAAACGGGAGGGGGTTCTTCTATCGTCTAGATATCTGACTGCGCCTTATTAAAGGGGGGTGATGAGGCAAATGCCGACGAGGGATTTTTAGAAATGGCTTTTGGAGAGGAGGTGGGCCGCCTTTGAAGGATTCGCATGGGATTCGCAGGTTCTATTTATAGAGTCCTCAATACCACGCAGAGGCATAAATATATCGACTGGGAGAGCCAAGACACGTTCGTCGACGAAATGACAAGGCCGTTCTCAGCTGATGACTTGAATTTTCACTTCCTATAGTCACGATGAGTACGAAGAGTAACGAGCATGCGGCTACGGTGGTCGGCATCGTTCTCATTGTCTTCGATATCTTAACCGTAGCTGCCCGGTTCTACACGAGACGGTCTACCAAGGCTGGCCTTGAATCAGACGACTGGACCATTCTGATGGCCCTTCTGTTCAGTTTCCTGCCGGGCGCTTTAACTATATGGGGTGTGCCTTTTTCCCTTTTTCTGATTTGTTTCTCCCTCATCCGACTCGTGCAGTTGAATCAGGGTTCTGTATCAATATTCACATCAACTCGGTATCAAACCTTCGTGCCTTGGATGGCAACGGCTAATCAGACCGACTTGCCGTATAGCAAACAGTGTGTCCGAGACAGAGCCCGCCCCGGCCGGCAACTTCGACCCCGACCACGTCTTCACCCCAGAAGATGTGCTTTACGACAAAATCACATTTTCCGTGTCTGTGCTATATTTCCTCGTCACCTGCACTACCAAGATGTCCCTCCTACTCCTCTACCGCCGCCTCTTTGCCGTCAAGAGGTCGTACAAGGTGAAGATATATGTTGCTTCGGCGGCAGTCGTGGGGTTCTGGCTGTCGGCCACATTGGCCGACCTCTTGAGCTGTGTTCCTCTGGAATGGAACTGGAAGAATGGCTACATGGATCCAAGGCACTGCTTCAATTACAACACTTTCTGGCTGGCCACGGGCGTGGTGGAGGCCGTGATTGATCTGATCATCTTGGCATTGCCCCTCAGCGTGGTCTGGAAGCTACAACTGGACCGGAGCAAGAAGATCGGTGTGGCTGGTGTATTCACCTTGGGGCTATTGTAAGTTTTGTGGACCTCAGTAACTTGCATGAGGAGCACGACAGTCGACTAAGATTTTGCTGCAAGGGTCGTATTCTCGGGCGTCGTCAAGGTCGTCTTGAGTTACTTGCCTGACAGCCGAGAGCCTGACGTCGCCAGGTCACTCTTGTGGACGGCTGTGCATCTCTACCTCGGTATCATTTGCGCCAACCTGCTTCCCATTTGGCCATTACTCAGCCGGTTCGGTAAGCTGAGCACCGGCTCGTGGGGGAGACTGTTCCCAATGGGCAAGCGACCATGGTACAGCCCGAGCAACGGTCAGCCATCTACGGACAGCGAATCCTTGCAAAAATTGCCATGGGAAACGAGGCGAATGTACCAGAACTTTTGACAGATAGCATCCAGGGCAGGGCCCAGAGTGCATTCTCAAGGCTTCTCAAAACAAAGGACCGCATATACTGCCGTCTTGTGAGCATAGGCTCGTTTCATTGATCGCATCCCCCGCACATAGCCAATGGTGTCTCTCTCTCGAGATAAAACAAAGAGCAGCGACCCTATAGGCAAAGAAACGTTCCTGCAGTGGTTGTGTACTTTTAGACGCATTGTCAAGTCGATGGGACGTATCCAGCCTAGACGCCGTCATGACGCTTGGGTAGGGTCGACTTACCAAGTCTTGGCCACGTTGTTGGTAATATCCAACGGCTCATTGCGGGGTCGCAACCTTGATTCCCGCGCCATCTGCATGTATTCATCTACGGTGCCAAGCAGCGGGCAAAGATGGTCGCGTGAGTTGGATGCGAGCTCTTTCTGGGAGCGGGCCGGCGATGCTGGGCCATGCTCCGCCCTGAAAATGTCGGCGATAACGAGGCAACCCCCTGGGTCGAGGATGGCGGAGGCCGAGTCGAACGAGGGCTGCCTTTCGTGCAGGTGGAAGACCACCTCTGACATCCAGACACAGTCGAACGTCTCACCATGAACGCCACCTAGGTATTCGTGCATCTGCTCCGCATCCAGGTCGAGAACTCGCACGGTGCCGCCCTCGAAGGAATTTTGGGGGGACGGGTACTGCATGAAATCTGCGCTGGCAAGCGAAGATGGTGTTGGCGGCGACAGGGATCTCATCCTCGCCATCCCCGCTGCCGTCAGCCTGCGCGCCATCTCAACCTGACGCTGACTGTTGCTGACGGCCGTCACATTGTAGTGCCTCTGTTTCCTCTGCTTGAGACGCGCCGTGTCAATTATAGAGGCATGAAGATGTTGATTATTCAACTATCTAGGGCAGTGTGCGAAACGTGCCCAAAAGGGCAGGGCACAACAAACGATGCCCTATGGATGCCTGAAATGTGAGGCTGATCCACAACAAAGGGCCAGTTGGCCTGTGCCCGCAACATTAGTATTGGCGTCGGCCGCGCCGGCCTGGGCAGAATGGACTCCCTTTGCGTTTTCATGCGGCATTGTGTTGACTAGGTCAGAGTGAGGTGGCGCGAGCTGACGAGTGAATCCTGGCACATCTATACTTATATATGTGTTTTTCAAGGGCTTACAAACGCTTTTGAAAGTTGCCGAGATGCGTGATCCTTCCATGACTTGACCTTGTTTTATATTCGCTAGGGGTGGCTAGCGAAGCATAATAAATTTTTTCGTACAATCCATCACCTAGAATGCCCTATATCCTAATTTAAGAATTAAGAGAAATTAAATAAAATCTTATATTTAAATTATTTTATATTTTATATTTCGTATTTATGTATTCATTTAAGCTTATTTAGAAAAAAATAATAAGGAACTAAAAGCATACTTCTGTTGCGAAGCTTTTAAGCTACGTGTATACCTACCTAGTAGAAAAGCCCTGTCTGTAACGGTGCAGCCGAATGGGCCATAGTGAGTGTAGGCACGTAACGCCCCGGTTGTTCGAGCCCTTCCGACCGGCCAAAAGGGTACGAATTGAACAAGTCACGCATTACTTGTTCAACCTGCACTGTATCGCTGCGCG
>JMQE01001322.1:0-24535 GCA_000731825.1 Hypocrella siamensis | reverse complement strand
GGGGGGGGGTATGCTGGGGGGGGAGGAGGAGACAAGTCGAGTCCTGAAACTTGATTGATGCTGACCGTTTGAGAAACACGGCGACAGATTACATGCTTATATGACATGGATATTCCACGGCCGGATTCCTTCAACGAAACCTATCTCTACGAAGGTTGGTGGCGCTTGCAACATGTTTTCTTCCTCCTGGGGGGGGCTCCCAGAGGGCTCCTGAGACGGCCATTTTCTTGACTGACAGGCTGCATGCAGAGTTGATGGAGTGCGACTTGGCAGCTATTATACGATCCGGACAACCCCTCACGGACGCTCATTTCCAGTCTTTTATATACCAAATCTTGTGCGGCCTCAAGTACATCCACTCAGCCAACGTGTTGCACCGCGACTTGAAGCCAGGAAATTTGCTCGTAAACGCCGACTGCGAGCTCAAGATTTGCGATTTTGGACTGGCTCGCGGCTTTTCCGTGGACCCGCAGGAGAATGCGGGATACATGACCGAGTACGTCGCGACCCGCTGGTACCGGGCCCCGGAAATCATGCTCAGCTTCCAGAGCTACACCAAAGCCAGTACGTATCTACGGGCCGTGTTTTTTATTTTGTCTTGCCGGCTTTGTCTTGATGTCTTGCGCCCCTGTCCCTCGGCCTGCGTTTGCCAATTCTGACGCGCGCGCGCCTCTCAGTTGATATCTGGTCCGTGGGATGCATCCTGGCCGAGCTCTTGGGCGGGCGGCCCTTTTTTAAAGGAAGGGACTACGTGGACCAGCTGAATCAGATCCTTCAAGTCCTCGGCACGCCAGACGAGGAGAAGCTGTCGCGGATCGGATCACACAGGGCGCAGGAATACGTGCGCAGCCTCCCTTTTATGCCTAAGAAGTCGTTGTCGAGCCTGTTTCCGCATGCCAACCCGGACGCCATCGACCTGCTCGATAAGATGCTCTCGTTTGACCCGTCGTCGCGCATCAGTGTCGAGCAGGCCCTCGAGCACCCCTATCTCCAGATTTGGCACGACGCGTCGGACGAGCCCGACTGCCCGACATTCTTTAATTTTGATTTTGAGGTGCTAGACGACGTAGGGGAGATGCGGCGCGTCATCCTGGACGAGGTGATGCGGTTCCGTCAGCTGGTCAGGACGGCGGCCGGGGCGGGGGCCCCCGGCGGCCAGGCGCAGCAGGCGGCGCCGGGACAGGTGCCCATGCCCCAGGCGAGGGGGCAGTGGACGGCAGAAGACCCCAGGCCACAGGAATACGTGTCGGATGCGAATGGGCTCGAGCAGGATCTCCAGGCTGGGCTGGACGCTTCGAGAAGATGAGGGGGAGAAGAGATTTGATTGACAAGGAAAAAGACATGGGTTTCCACGGTGCCAGGCGGAGACATTGCAAAAAATGCCTTTTTATCTTTGATACTTTTTCCTCTTTATTGGTTCATCATTGGTAGAATCTCAAGACACGAGCAAGGGTTTTGGCCATTTCAGCGACGCAGGTTTCTGGCGTTTGATGGGGCCGACACTGGGTGTGAATGCAAGAGACACACGTGTGTGTGTATGTGTATGTGTATGTGTGTGTGTGCGCGCGTATGCAGTCAGTCGTACATTTTTAATAAGATGTGGCTGTTGAGTATGTGTGTTTATGTATGTGTGTATGAATGTATGCATATATGGATGTGAAGAGGATGGATAAGAGAAGAAAAAGAAGAAGGAGCAAGAGTGACAAAAATGACACTTTGTCTTGTCAAGTCAATCCATTGCAAGGCATATATATATTTTCAACCCTGGCATGACATGGGAAGAAGAGAAAAGAAAGAGGTTTACAAGGACGGGCAGGTAGAGTGTCCGTCAGCCGTAGAACCAGTACTGGGCAGCGTAGCGGGTGCTGTCCTGGCCAGCGGCCTTGGCGCAGCCGTGGGTGTTGCCGCCGGCCGTCTCGACGCGATAGACGGACTTGACAGGACCGACGGCGGACGAGGGCTGCTTGGCACCGAGGAGAAGCCAGGGGACGGCGCCGGTGGCGTCGAGGCCCTTGTCGGCATCGGTTGGGGCATCGACAGAGGCCAGCTTGCCGGCGACGACGTCGATGCCCAACTTGGCAATGACGAAGCTGGGTGCTCCGGCGGGGGTGAAGAGATGGTGGCCTAGGAAGGGGAGGGGATTCTTGAGGCCGTCGAGCTGCAGCGGCGCGTCGGGGGGAAAGGGATACGAGGCCGAGGCACCGGGGTAACGGGCGTCGACGCGGCCGGTCGACGAGGCGTTGAGGTTGAGAGGGACGCGGTGCGTGCGCAGGGCGTACGAGGGAAGACGGTCAAAGTCTTGGCGCGAGAGGGCGTCACAGTTTTGTTTGGCGGGATATAAGGCCGTTATGTCGTAGAGCATGGCGAGGGCGCCGGTCGAGACGGGATTGGCGCCGACCGAGGCGCACGTGTAGTTTTGGATACCGAAACCGAGGGCGATGAAGAGGAGCTTGTTGGCGTTGGAAGGGGGTTGGGGGAGGTTGGTGGCTAAAATTTTTTGTTTTTTTTTGTCAGCCATGTGGTTCGTCAGGAAGAACAGACACCTTTTTTGACTCTCTCACCTCCGCCAGTCTGGGGGAGCACGGGCGTCGCCGTGGTAGATGGTGCGTGGCACGACGACGAAGAAGATGCGGGCCGTCCCAGTGCCACGCCGGCAAGAGCAAACATGTACGGTAGCAGCAGCAGCAACTTCATTGTTTCTTCCTTGACCGCAGTGACCTGAAAGAAATTAAAAAAGAAGGAAAACAAAGTCAGTGGCGAGGTTGAAAAAAAAAAAAAAAAAAAAAAAAAAAAAGAAACACAAAGAGACGTGGATACAAAGTGTGATGCGAGGTGATGAGCGACTGGGGGGGGGTTGGGCTCGGCTGCGTTCTGTACCCGCTTCGATGCAATGCTGCTCTTTTTTTTTTTTCTCCTGTTTCTATTTTTCCTTTTTCTGCCTCTGGTTCTGGATCTGGATCTTCCTTTGAGAAACATGGACGGGGACGCCGATAGATATACTTGTTTCATCTGATATGAATCTGGGGTTGTCGACCGCCCACCATGAAGCACCAGTCGTCTTGTCGTGAATCGAAACAAAACCAGGGGTTGGGGGAAAGGAAAAAATAGAAATGAACCCCCGTCCCCCCCTCCTTCTCGTCCTACCGTTGCATTTCCGCCGCCCTCCCCCGGCCAAGACTTGACCAGGCTGTGTGTGTGTGTGTACTATATGTGTGTGTGTTTGCGTCCTCGTGAGCAGGAAAAAAAAAAAAAGATCGCTTACTCTGTCTGTTCGTATCTACCTGCAACGAAGAGGATCCTGCCATGCCAGGAATCCGCTCATTCCAAACGCGGCTATGCCAGCCTTGTGTCCGTTGCCTCGTCGTGAAATGTCGGGGACATCGCATCTCTTGTCGTCTGGCTTGGCACAACCTGTTCTGGCTTGGCAGGTTGTTGCCAAGCCTCGTGCCACCAACCTGATGCCTGCCTCCTCTCTCGTCTTTCCTCTTTGACTTCTCTTTGGGTCAACTGACTGTTTTTTCTTTCCATCGAGGGAACAAGGCAGACGAGAGACGTCCGTCCGCTCGCCCGAATCCCACCACCTCGGAGATCCATCGCAGCCCAGTCGGGCGGCATGCATTTGGCAACTTCAATTAGCGCAGCGCGAGTGCATCGTCAGGATCGGACGTATCAATGAATGAGCGGGGAGCTCGGCTGTGCTGGATGCGGAATGAGGCGTGAAAGTTGATTCACTTGAAGAAGAAGAAAAAGAGAATGTCCGTTGGTGAATCACATGGCGGAAGGAGCAGGGTCAAGTTGGCAACAGAAGCCGAATGAATCGAACTTTGCTTAAAAAATAAATATAAATAAATACCTTTTATTTTATTAGTATTATAGTTCTCAAGTGTCTGTTTAATAAATTAAGCGAAGAAAGCCACGTTAAAAAAAAAGAAACAAAAACTCAGATATTATAAGCATCTTTTCTTGGTGTATATATTCATGCCTTCTTGATACGTACCTACAAGATTCCCGTACGCATCATGTCATGACCTCACAAGAGCTTGAAGTCATGACTTTGGACATTACTTTGTTCCTTTTTGCTAAAAAAAAAAAGTCTACTACTACTACTACTACTACTACTACTACTACTACTACTACTACTGCTGCTGCTGCTGCTGCTGCTGCTGATGCCGGACATATCATACAATTCTTCAACCAAAAACTACCAACATACACAAACACATTTATACGTACGAAATAGCCTTGACCCACTCAAGCATACATGCATCTCGATATTCCTGACAAACGATGCTGACACACACACACACACATGTCCGTCGTTCATTCTTGGCACTCGTCGATTGAGATGAAAAAGAGCGCCCGGAAAAAAGTACTTCTTCGTCGGGGCGACCCTGCAATCACGCACGCACGCAGTCTTTCTTTGCATCTTGTCAACACAGTGGGCTGAGATAACAGCCTTTGACAATTGGTCGACATTCTTTGTCAAGATACATGTCAAGATACATGCCATACAGCACATGACATGAATTGTATGAAAATATATACTATATATACCTTTTTAGACCCTAGGTATGTACTTGGTAATATGTACGTAATGAGATGGTCAGGTGCAGCATGTACATCTAGAAACGTATGTGGCCTCACGCATCCAGCAAGCCCAACGTGATTCATCACGTCACCGCCCGCCGTGGCTTGCATATGCATACTTTGCAAGACGCCCACTGGACCGCGGCCGGGATTTGCATAAACCGAGCTTTTTCGGACATGCTCACCTTCTTTTGGCCAACACCAGGTTTGGTCTAGACAATGAAGGGATACAAGGAGTGGGAAAAAATGAGAAGAAAAGAAAAGGAATGGAAAGATGCTAGATTCCAAATGTTCTCTTTCATCACAAAGTAACCGTGTTTCTTTTCTTCTTCGTCTTCTTTCCAATTTATCAGCGTCATGTCCAGAGGCAGCTTCTGCCGTCTTTTTCAGCCACGCATCCTCAACCGGGGTTTCTCGGCCTCGGCATGTGCTGAAGCGAGACATGCATGCCGAGCAAAGAAGAGCAACTTGCATTGCAGATGAATATGATGGAGGGTCGGGAAAATATTTTTTTTTACAAAATGATAAGACATAATGAAGAGTACTGCGAATGGCAGACTAGCTTGGACAAACATCGGCCAAAGTCCTCGCAAAGTTTTATTAAGATGAAAGAAAAAAAAAACAGAAAGAAGAAAGAAAGAAAGAAAGAAAGAAACCAGCTAGGACGAGTCGCAGAATCGCTACACAATGCTGTTGCTATCCGTTACTGGAACGCAATTGGGCAACACGATGACCATGTGTCAATGCTAGATATGAGGAACGCATAAAGGGGAGAGAGGGAGAGAGGAATAGAGAAAGAAGGACACAACGAACATGTTATTCAGCTCCTGAAACCCCAAATGGAAGCAAAAAAGACGTGCTCGCTTTTTCTACAAAGTCGCCGGCACGGGCCAAAAAGCCAAACCAAAAAGGACAGAAAAAAAAAAAGAAAAAAAAAGGAAAAAAAAAAGAAGAAAAAAGAAGAGAAGAGAAAAAAGAAAGGAAAAGAAAACAGAAACTTTCTGGCTTCTCTCCCTGGCGGGCACGCGGCATGAACGATGCAATGACATCAATCCATTAGCCAGTCGAGTCCAGACCAGAACAAGCCAATCAATCCGCAAGGGCCAGGGCATGACTGGCCGCTAAGGCTGCGACGCGTTTGCCCCCTTCATAGTCTTGCTTGCCACGTCCCTTTCCTTTCCGGCACCGCTCACTCACCATGGCCGAAACTCGATACCGGCGGTGGAGCAGCCATGGGTAGCCTGCTTTGCTGTAGGCTCGGATTGCTCGAGAAGCTGCCCGTCGTCTTGATGTCGCCTTGTTGAAACAGGTCCCGATACACGCCTTCCAGTATGTGCATGTCCGTCCGCAGCGTGTTGGTCGCCGTGCTCGACTGATGGAGAAACTGAATCGTCCGCTTGAACAATTCTTGCAAAAGATCCATGTCCACCCATTCCTTGAGCACCTGGTTTCTGGAACACGCCGAGAGCACCAGGAGGTTGCCCCATTGCCTGGCAGCCGAGGACCGGGGCTTGTTAGCACATCGCGGCGGCTGCGCAAGAGGGGAATTCACTTGTACTACTTACGCATGAGCGGTCCCAAAGACGTTGGTGATGATGGGTCGTTCGGGTCCGAGACGGTGGAACGCTCGCGTGCTCTCGACCAGAGCCTTGATCGCCCGCTTCGCGTACAGCTTGACCTCGGCCGGGATCTCCTTGGGAGACCTGGTGGACGGATCAATGACAGGCGCCGTGACGCCCTGCCTGAACTCGGAGACGGCAAAGTCGCTCGGGCTCGAGGGGTGCTTCTGCATCGAGTCCGACCACTGCAGAATCTGCCTGATGAAGGGTCGGTACGTGATGACCTGCGCGCCCCAGTACTTGGCCCGCAGGCGCGCCGCCAGGATGTTGTCCGCCGGCGGATCGTCGTCTGCAAAGATGAAGCTCTTGGCTACCCACTTCATGTCGGACACGGCATCAGCCACCGAACCGACGTTGTTGAACTTGGCATCCAGGTCCTTCGACTCGGCCTCCTTGTTGTCCCTCTCCGGCGCGTAAAACATGCGATGGATGCTGTTGAGATGGGTTCGGAGATACAGCTGCGCCGGGTAGCTGTCGAGCACCTCCTGTTTGAATCCCTCCAGCAGGCTCATGTTGGGATGCGGCATGTTTTCCTCGTACGACAGCAGCCCAGAAGGGGGGAGCTGCAATTCGGCAATCAAGTCACTGCGGCACACGACACGCGAATCAGCATCCGGTCGTCTCCGGGAGCAAAACCTCTTCCGAATCAAGATCAAATCTTAAATTCTCGAGAGATGGATAAACAAAGAAAAGAAAAAAGAAAGAATTACCTTTCTAGCTGCAGGCAGGTCCAAAAGGTCAATGCCATTTGATTGTACTTGACCTCTTGGATCATGGTAAAGTTGTTTTTGATTCGACGTAGCTTATCAAGACTCCTGCGATCGGCATCAGCAAAATTTTCCAGTTTCCGGCTCAGGACGAAGCTCCTCCTCCACCTTTCCCACGGCCAGAAGGGGGGACGGGGACAAGGACGGGGCATTTAGTTTGCACCTACGGTCTCATAATCACCATCAACTTGTGACTCGCCTGATGGATAAAGGCAAAGCTCTCCATCGGGCGCGCCAGCTGTCCGTGGTATAGCCCCGCAAAGATCAATGCATACACGTTCTTCATGTTCTTGTATGCACCCGCGTGGTTCCCCAGGATGTCGGTGGCAAAGGCAAAGTATTCCAGTCCCGGTATGTTCTCGTAGTTCTTCTTCAGGCCCAGTCCCCCGCTTCGCGAAACACCCACCACGCTCCCATGCGTCGACGATCGCCTGCTGTGGAACCCGTGCTCGGTTTCCTTTGGCGAGGTCAGGCCCGAAGATAGCGACTGAGACGACAGCGTCGGCGGAGAGCCCAAGCTGGGCGAGGGCGGGATCCCGTTTCGAATCGACGGACTGCCGTGATGTAGCGGGTCAACCTGGTGGACCGCGTCCGGCACGTGGCTCCTGGCGAGGCAGATCTTGCCCAGTGCCAGAATCGTGAGCACCAGGGCATTGTGAATGGACCTTTCCAGGCGCCCCGACCTGGCGGGACTGCCAGCGGGCGGCGTTTCGAACCCATCGGGCGCCGGTGATCTCTTGCGCTTCGATCCGACAAACTCTGAAGCTGGGTTCGGGGATATGCTACTGACCGCAAACGCACCGGTCGAGGATTTCTGGAGCCTCGACCTGCTCGATCTCGGCGGCAGAGTGTCGAGAAAGTGTCGTATCCACTCCTGCAGCACCTTGGGCTGTACGATGGGATGCATGTTGAGGATATTGTCCCTGAAGCTCGCGACATATCTCCACACCTTTTCCTCTTGGAAATCGGGATACCCATCGTTTGCGAGGACGCCACCCTTGTACTCAACAACCTGGTCTGCCGGACTGAAACCTCCTAGGTACCCCCAATCAGCCGCGGGAGATGGCGATGCCGTGTCGGAAGAATCGTCCGCTATCTCTATCTGACCGTTGTCTGAAGCAATCTGCCTTGGCAGGCGCGACGGATGAGAATCTTCGCCACGCCCGTGAACAATGAGCACTCCTCTGTTTTGTTCATGGCTGATGGGATACTCCTGGACGTGCCGTATGCCTTCTGTCTCCAGGTGCGGCTTCACCATGTCCTTGATGCAAGGCCAGTTCAGCAGCAAGCCGGCGAGCGTGGTGTGATTGATGGGTATCGCGGGCTCTCCGGGGGGAACCGGCGGGCCCGGCTCGGCTTCAGGCTCATCTTCTGCCATGAGACGAGGCACGCGCTCCGGTTCCGTGGCGGCGCAGTCATGGGTCGAGCCATCTGCGATTTCGTGGACATCAGGGTCAACCTCGGCGCTCTCAAAGGGTGAGTCTTCTCTGACATGGCTGTCGCCATTTGCGACTCCTGTCACGAATGTCTCCATCTTGGTCATCCTGTCTTCCATGCGGTTGATTTGATCCATCAAACTGTTCAAGTTGTTGTGTATCGCGGTGATGCCGTCGAGTATGTCGGCTTGAGTCTTGTCCGTGCTATTGCTGCCCAGGTCAGCATCTTTTTCCGCTGCTCAACGACGCCGGGGAATCCCATACGCTTTGGGTGCCGGGTCTCTATATTTACACTCTGTGCCTTTGTCCCGACATGACTTGCAGGGTTTGGTCTCGTCACATTTGGCCTTGAGTTGACGGCACTGGTCACAGGCCTACAGTTCTGCCCATTAGTCCCATGCTCATCGATGCGCTTTGGAATTGCGTGGCTTTTGCTCTGTCCGAAACGCGACTCCGCCTCGGTGGTCATGGCATCCGTGCCCACGTTCAAGCCCTATAGAGAAAGAGAGAGAGAGAGAGAGAGAGAGAGAGAGAGAGAGAGAGAGAGAGAGAGAGAAGATAAGGGGGAAAATTTGCTCGCATAAGCAGTACCTGGGACGCTCTGGTGTTTTTCTTCTTGGCCGAAGAAGACGACGACGAGGTAGTGTACACGCCATAAAACGGCTCTGGAGCCGGCGTAAAGGTGGAGGGCGGTTCATACTGGACATGATGCGTTGGCGGAGGCGGAGGCGCATACGTTGTCGGACGGTACACAGCCTGAGAGGGCGGCACCGACGCTTCGTTGTCGTATCCCATATGTCGCGGTCGACCCTCACCAGGGTAAGCCGGTGGTGGATGAGTTGCAGGCGGATGAGAGGACGATCCAAAATGAGGCGTGTGAGCCAAGGAGTCCGGCACATGGCCTCCAGCAGAGTTTGCGCGACTGGGGTGATTGTCGCCAGCCTCGCGCTTGATGATGAAATCTCGAGGGCTGTACTGCTGATATGGTGGAAGCGCCGGCGAGGGGGGTTGGCTCGGAAGCTGTGACGGGAGCTGAGAGGGATGGTGAGCTGAATGGTGAGCGGGATGGCGATAAGGATCCTGCATAGGAGCAAGAGTCTCCTGCTCTAGACGCCGTCGGTCGGGATCCGGGTGCTGCAGTTGCGAGTCATGACCCAGGACAGGAACGGAAACTAGAGGACCGGGCCCGCGGTCGGTTGGCCGAGGCGGATAGGGCTGCTGATATGGAGCTGGACCGGAGGGTTTGTGTGGATGGTGGGAAAGTGGAAGGGGGTGAGAATGAGAGTGAGAATGAGAGTGCGTGGGAAGCGGGAGAGCAGCAGGAGGAGATGCAGAGGAAGCAGAAAGTGGTTGAGGGTGAGGTCGTGGCGTGGATGAAGTATGAGGATGAGGAAGCGAGTTTGCGGTTGGAGCAGAGGCAGACCACGACTCGAGGCGAGGACGTTTGCCATTTTGTCCTGGGTCCATGTTTGTCCGTTCACAGCACAGCCGGGGAACACAGACGCATCGGCAACAAGATGAAGTGGTGAGGCAAGGACGGGCGAGGGCGAGGGTCAGCCTCCTGGGCAAAGTAACGAAACGATGGCACCGTCAGCTAGTCGTCGTACCCCAAGGGCTCCCCGCTACCACCCCCCGGGGGGGAGGAAGAGGAAGAGACCGACTCGTCTAGTCTCGAGAACCTTGACTCCCAAGAGATGACGAGATGCTGAGTCTTGTGTTTGTCTGTAGCCGGGCCCTAGGCATTGCAAGGAGCGATGAGTCGGAACGACTGACATGGGGCGTGTGAGTGGCAGAGTACAATCAACGCTCGGCCGCAAACGAGCCTCATCGGACCACCCGAGCTCCTGTATGTTGGAAGGAGCCCGTGGCGGACCAAGGTTAGTACTACAAACAAGCCTGTGCCTGGGGCTAGGCTTGGTGACTGTCCAGGGACAGCGGCACAGACAGCGGCAGCGACAGCGACAGCGACAGCGTCAGTGACAGAACGAGGAGGAGGCAAATGAGGCAGCAGCCCCCAGGAGATCCCGGAGCGCGGTGAGGCGAGTCTGGCAGTCGTCGTGGTTGGGCAGAGACGATGCGACGCCAAAGAAGCTGGAGCTGAGCTATCCCGAGAAGAAGCGGCGCGCAATGCGGTGGGGCCCGAAGGGTTGACGAGGATTGACGAGGGTAAAGCGACCACCTGCAACCTAGGAACCGGGAAACCTGGTCGTGGTCGCGTCCGCGGTTGTGGCCGCAGTCGTGGTCGAAGTGGCCGTAGCCGTAGCCGTAGCCGTAGCCGTGTCCGTGAACCGACCTGGGGTGAAGGGTGTCTGTCGACCGACGGATGTGTTGTTGCTTTGCCTCTCTGCACACAAGGCACATGCACATGGTACTACTGTACCAGCTCCGTGCAGTCCTTCCTCTTCTTGCCGGGGGGCAAGGGGGCCCAGCATCAGATCAACGAATCAACAGGGGACATGAACCTGTGCAACCCTGCCGTGTCGGCGAGTCTGTGTCCTTGCGTCTCTCTGCGTCTCTGCGTCTCCTGCGCGTCTCCTGTACGCCTCTCTGCGTCCCTCTCTGCGTCTCTCTGGAGGGAAACACGCTGGAAAAATCTCTGGCGACGTTCCTGACTGCCCGTATTTTGGCTACCGGCTGATGCTTGAGACGACCGAGAATGGTCGAGCAAGGCTTTGCGCTCGGTATAAGTGTGCGCGCAGCCCGACGACTTCGCGAGCTTCCGCTTTGGGGCCTCAAGCTTGATAGTCTACCGCCTCCTGCCACCTCGCAATGCGGCGGGCGGGCGGGCGGGAGTGCAGAGCAGAGCAGAGAAGAGCAGAGCTGCAGAGAATACTCGCAAAGCGAGGCAGAATAAGCGACTGCGAGACTGCTAACAAACAGAGCACGTTCGAGAAGTCAGTCGATGGGCACGGCCAAAGTAAAATCTCGGCTGATTTGCCCCGACTCCCCCTCTCATGTCTCTTCTCTCTCCGTCTTTCCGCCTCTATAAAATCTCTGACTCTGTCCCTCTGTGTGCCTGTTTCTCTTCTTTTCGAAAATGATTCCACAGCAGAGTGCTTGCAGATCATCGTGCAAAACGTGGCTGGGCTGGCGCATCTGCCCCTTTCACGTCGGCAACATGGCCGTACGCGCTCCATGGCTCGTCCGTCGTCCCATGAGTACTAATCTCAGATCAAAGCACGGCCCTTAGCGTGGACCCAGGTCTTGGTTATTCGGGGGGTGCATACTGAAGATTGACCCTCTCGAGCCTGTCCCAATCAGAATCTGTCATTTGGACGGGGGACCCTTGACCACTAGTATGCATGGAGTAATGGCCACAAAGCACCCATTGGCATCTTCATGGTAATGACACGGACTTGTCCGTACTGCCCTCGCAATCCGAGCCAAGCTTAGCTCGGCCGGACGCCATGCGATAGTAGAGGTCGTCATCCTGTCCACCAGGGATCTCAAATCTTTGCCAGAATTCGCCTTTGGCGCTTGTGGAGTCAGGGGAAAGCCGAGCACATGGATGAAGTCTCAATCCAACCTGGTACGTAAGCGGAAGGCCAAAAAAAGGTAAAAGCAAGTCGCAGAGAGTAGGACCCGGCGAGAGGGCGAAAGCTATCGGGCCCGCAGGCTGCGAGCTCTCACGGGACTTTGCGAATCCGCAGCCCGCACATCCAACCCCTCTCCAGTTTCGTAACCCAAGTCGGCCGTCGTCGGGCAAAAGGCACCCGGAAAGCCAGCCAACAGACCAGACAGAGCAAAACGAAACCATCCAAACTTGAATAAAGCATGCATCCTTTCCCCCACCCCCCCTCCCCCCCTGACGCCCACCGGCTGACCGATCTGACCGATAGCTGGCCGATGGATGATCGATGGATGGTGGTAGATGGATGGCAGATGAATGGCCGATGGCAATTGTATGCCAACGTTGCAGTATCGAAACGTCCATGTGGGGAAACCAGGCTTGGCCTTTTGCTCGAGGAGTCTGACTTCGAAGTGATTTGGATCTTGTCGCGCCCGAACATACCCTCAATCTTCTCAAGTGCGCGCCTCATGATTTCTTCCGCAAAATACAACAGGCCCTGGCGTGATCTGCACCGTGGGAGGTCACGCTGGCGTGGTGCGGGCTTGGGGGCCGATAGGGGCTCATTATGTCGTGGCCCGCCCACAGCGTGAAGCCGCGCACATGTACGGAGTGCGTACATACATATGTATGTATGCGCAGGGCATACCTAATGTACGGTGTAGACTCTCTGGGCCCAGAGCTCGTTGCTTGCCCTTGCCCTGGCCAAGGACCAAGGAGGGACAAGAGTCCTGGGTGCCTGCGTCATGTACGGGTTGTCGGGCGGAGGCTTCAAGACAAGATGGCCTCCCAGAACTTGCCAGACAGGAGGTGAGAAGCTAAAGAGCACGCCGTCAAGGGGCGAGGTACTGGCCCTCGCGGTGTGCGTAACATATATTGCAACATCCCAACTGGACGCTCCCGTGCAGGCCGCCTTGTTCCTGCTCGTTTCCCTCTCGACAAGCATGGAAACAGGCACATTGATGAAAAGAGATTGCTGAACAGTCTCGCCTTGGCCGAAGTGGCGCAACGACTGTATGATGCTTGGGCTCCATCGTCAACGCCTCAGTTGGCATGGGGCGGATGGGCGGCGCAAGGGGCACAAACAGCATCTCGAGGCAGGGTCCGTTGTAGCAAAGCTTCCATCACCCTGCTTCTCTTCTCTCGAGCAATGGCAGTCCTGCCCATGGAGGTGTGCCATCCAGGTATCTAGGCATGCTCAGAACATGAGCAAGACAAGACGCTGCTCGCAGTGGCTGTGCCCCGTAGGACCCTATTGCTAGGTTCCTACCCTACCGCTAGGTCCCAACTGCTACTGCGAGAACCAATAGACGGGTCCGGCAGGCCGGGATTGATGGTGGGCCATTCGCTTCCGAACGACCGTTGCAAGTCATGCATGATGGAGTGACATCAAACGCACAACGCCGTCTTCGCCTTGCCGCCTAACAACAGACTGGTGACTGCTGCGGCGAAAGACGCGGAGAGCAAAACCATCTCTTCAATCAAACCGCCCACAAAAAAAAAGAGAAGGAGAAGGAGAAGAAACAAAAGAAGACCAATCACCATGGCCAATCACCATTTAACCGTCAGCCACAGGCCGCCAGCCAAGAGGGGAAAGCCTGAAGCAAGCTAGGCTTTGCATCTCTAGCCGTTCCGTTGCGGCTTGGCAATTGGACTTCTCCGCATCAGGCAAGGTTCCGCCCGCGAGATGAGTCTCGGGCTTGGCTTTCTTCCGCCTTCTCCCTTGGATCGGCTCCCAATAGGTTCCAATAGCGCCAAAATGATGCAAAGGCGGGCGGGAGGCGAAAGCGGGAGGCGAAAGCGGGAAGCGGAGCGTGGCGTGCGATTGACCGCCCTACTTGGTTCGCCAACACGGGCGGGCGGCAACGGCGCGCAGATGGTGCTCGAATGGCGCAGGTTGAGGTTGGCCACCAAAGGCCGTGCCAGAGAGACGCCTCCGTTGAGCCGTCATGAGCACAGAATTGTAGTGACGACAGCTTCGTGTGTCTGTCGTATCCGTCGTGATCTTGGCTGCTCATACTACCTTGGAGTGCCGTTTCGTCTTTGTTGTTGGATCCAACATCCTGGCTACCGCCACGCACCCTGAATTTGCCTGGGGAAAATAGAAGGAAAGGAAAGGAAAGGAAACAAACGTTCCTCTGCTGCCATGTCCTTGGCGAACAAGTGACGCGCAAAACAAGCAGTGGGACGCTTCTGAAAATACAGACCGACATAGAGACGCTCAGATAGGGTTTCAAGTTCACACGGCCGTCCCATCCCCCTACCACCTCACTATCTACCAAGAAAGCCTTTTCTGTCTTATCTGGAATTCAAGGTCGGGGTCCCCATAGTCCCGCCTCCACTTGTCTCTTCCAGACTTGTCGTCCGGTTTGTAGAGCCCTTCATTAACCATGTCGCTTGATATCCACGGTGTTCAGGCCGAGAGCAATCAACGTCGTGAGGTATCCCCTGATTGCCTTGTTTCTCGGCCGTGAGAGAGGTCTGTCCGAGCCGATAAAGTATTTCTGGAGATTCTGAATGGTTTCTCAGGTCGAACGATCTAATCTCCCCGAATATCTCCATCGAACAGTCGCAGACATGTTTTGGAGCAATACGGTCAGATTGCCCCCGAGCAGGTTAGGCCAATTTGCCACGATTGTTCAGGCTGAGTTCCAAGACCTCTGTGCCAGAATCCTAGGTTCTGAGAATGTGAGCATTCGTCCGCAACAACATCCTACTATTCAAGTTCGATCGTCCAAAGTGGGCAGGTGAGATGGTGGGTGGTAGTGGCTCCCGAAATCGGTTTCAGGTTCCATCTTTTTTTCCCCCAGCCAAAGTTTACCTCGATGTTTTTTGGATTTGGGATTATTCTGGAAGGTGTTTTGTTCCCCGCCCAATATTTTCATTCTACCTTTACTCCTTCGGCGCCCTCTTCAGATGCCAACTTTGTTGCTGCTCTTCCAAGATTTCATTGTTGGCGACGTTAACGTCGCCATCTTTTTCTTTTTCTGCAATCTCTCAGACGCAAGGCATCGAGACTCATCCTCTTTAATCGGAATGCCATGGTTCCTAATCGCAGGCCAGCTTGCTCATGTGAATCAGCGGTGAAAATAGTACCCCGGAGAAGCTACCTGGGGAAAGCATGGGCGACAAGCATGAAAAGACACCGGCTTGCCCTTGATAAATCTTTGCCTTGTATCAGGACTGGCAACCAGGCAAATGGAAAATGGGAGGAGAAATCAGATGAGAAGGAGGTACCCTCCTAACGTATCTTGGACCACCCCCGTTCATCTATTCTATCCCTGTGCTTTCCTCCCGAGACCCCGAGGTCTGAGACACGATCCCGAAAGTGTCTTCGGCACGGGCCCCCAACAAGATACAACGCCCGCAATCGGGATGAAGGAGGCTGATGGCATGCATCCCACCTTAGCTGGAGCATCTCGGCAGGTAAGGGTAATTGCTGATCATGGTTGAAAGTTTTGTTTCGTTTTTCCCTGCGATAGCTTGAGGCACCCGCAGAGTAAGCATTGTAGATAATAGGAAGACCTTGAGCCAAGTTGTGAAACGTACACAAGTCTTCTATATTGCATAAATCACTTGTATGAAAAAGGTGGTCACTGCAATCGACAGGAGCAACATACTCCGTACAGAGTCCGTATTACTTCAGGAGAAGGCTCGCCTTCTGCAGACCGTCCGCATCAGCTTGAAGAACACAGGGAATGAGGCGGCAAGTGGTGAATCTGCTGCTTGTATACATTTGATGGCCTGGAGTGGCATGACTTTCAATCAGCCACTTTGCGAGAAAGGATCAAATCCAGTTTTCACTGCGCAGCTTTGTCGTGAATGACGGCAGCACCAAGAGCCCTGGCGTTCATCACCTTGGGTAACGACACTTTGAGCAGATGGACGCCAGACGAAGGCCTCGCTGAGAAAAAATATCCCAGGGGGGAAGCACGACTCGTAACATCGGCATATACGTAGCCTCTCTTCTTCGTTTTCAAAAGCAGGCTCTAGCGTAGCTATTTTCGGGCGCTAATCAAACCAGTAGAGCTGATCAGCTGTTTCAGGTCTTGATTGATCAGACTCACGTATCCAGCCTATCCAGTCTTTGGAGGATCACGCGATACCAGCTAAGTTCAAAATCTCTTTGCTCCTTCAGAGAATGGTGTCATGACCGGTGCCCACGTTGATTTGTGTTGGTACCATGGCCGTAGCTAACAACGCAAGAAGCTCGGACATGGGTGCGCCAAAGATTGACAAAAAGCGCCGGATCTGCGAATAAAGCATCCTCGGCTGCGAATGTAATGACACTGAGGATTGGCCTTGAGTTACAATGCGGAATGTTCCTTCGTGCAAGACCCCTAGAGGTATGGTTGAAAGGCGGTTGGGGGCACCCGTACGAGACTGTGTGACGTGACAAGCATGAAATGCGTGCGTGTTTGGATCCCTGATGTGCAGAGAGACACAATTGCTTTGCATAATCTAGCAGGTGACAGGTCCCCGAGATCCTGGACGCGCCAAAACAGGTCAGGAGAGGAGGGCAAGTCTTGTTTCAAAATCCTAACTGTTGGTTCCCAGCCCCCGGGTAAATGGATCTTGTTTCTGCCAATTCAAGGCTAGCGGCCGAAGCGATGGGCGAGGAGATGGGAGAAAACACCCCAGCCGTGGAGCTTCAAGAGGGCAGATCCTCATTAACCCCGTGATGCGAGTTGGGAGCCCACATGATATTTGGTCATTTTGAACAGTAGTAGTTGCTGCAGCTTTTCAGTGGTTCATTTCAACACACTCACTCCCCGCGCCCTGGAGAGGTACTGTGTTGCCAAATGGCTCTTGGGTCTCGTACGAAAACTTGTGCAGACGCAGGACGAGGCCGTGAGGATTGAGGGTTTGTGGCTGTGTACGTCGCAGCAAAAGCGCATCGGGGATTGAAACAGGAGAACACCGAAATAGGCAGGCAGTGTGTGTGTCACGGCTGCCATTTTGGTCGTTCTCCGCAGTGGCACAACGTCCCGTCCCGATGGCCCCTCAGGCGAATGACAAGACAATCGCTGATCTTTGCTTTTCCCCCTCCCGTTCCTGGCATCATGGATCAAACGTTGCGATAATGATTACCTTCTGCCGACGTGTCGTTGCAGGCCGACGGGCGTGGGCGTGCACGGCCGCCTCGTCCTGCATCGTTTCGGACTGGGACCGATCTGCGGAGTACGGCGTGCGGAGTGGACTTGTTTCCTCTGACGCACTGGTGGTTCAATTGTGGGCGTCGTGCTTGCCCCCAAAAGCAAGTATAGCGGTCCCGATCTCGTGGTGGGAAAATATTGCTTTCCCCCTCGCAGTGGCTCCGGATGGGCTCCAAGAGACGGCTCGGTAGCGGGACCGCTGATGAAAGCCCCATGCCTGCTTGACTACAGTAGTCTTGTTGCAGGCTCGAGCAGTCCCGGGACGTGTACCGGGTCGGCGGTGGATAGAACGGGCATAATCATCATAAGAGGATGGGGCTGGCAAATCTTCCGGCTGAAGTGCCTCGTCACCAACTTGCAAGTTTCAGTGCGCATCATCAGTGAACCTCTGCGTATGTGCGTAAGGCAGAATTGGAAGCCAAAGAAGAAGAAGAAGAAAAAGAAGAAAAAATAAAAACCACCCCTCGTTGGTGGGTGCTGGGCAGGCAGGTGCCCGCGACCCGAGCCTGCGACAAACGACATGCAATCCACATCGCGCCTGCCTCATTTGCATCGATGCAATCAGCCTTGAAAATCTGGCTCCAACGCAACGCAGATTGCAACCTTGCCCTTAGTCAGAGTCCACGAGCATCGAGAATTGGCCAGAAACCGCGAGCAACAGACATTGTTACAGGAGCCACCGGCGCTTGCGCGGCTCGACACACGCAACAATGAAGTGGTCCGACGGGTGCTGATCTGACGTCGAAGGGGTAAATCCCGGCCGTGTCCTCTCTTTGTTTTGCATGGGATCTCAACCTCGAGCTGGGACCGCCATCCACATTTGAGCGGATGGTCCATGCTTCTGGTTGCTTGCGATGACACTTTTTTTCTTGTTGGGTCCGTCTAGACAGCAGGATTTACCGCTCGCACCAGCAGCAAGCTTCCCCAATGAGAGCAGCAGGCCGGTCCTTTTGCTCACACAGATTTGGTGTCTGGGAGATTGACCAGTGTTACCGCATCCCCGCTGCAAAGCGCGCTTTCCGATGAACCCAGAGTAAATCGAGAGTCTAGCGCCGGACAATTCCTCTCTGGAAGTGAATGGCGAAGGAAAACATGATAGCACACGGTCGGAGTCGATGCAGCACTTGTCGCAGTCATTCACATAATCAAGGCACCGGCAAGACCAATTTCATGCAAAAAAGGGAAATTAGGAAAATCTGGGGTTGGCAGCGAGTACTGTAGACGAGGGTCACGGCTGCCGTTGCGACCCAATACAGCAGATTTTCGACGTCACGAGGCCAAATTTCAACTCGGGTCTCCCCTCGTAATTTTGAAATCTTGGGTTTTGGTTCTCCCTGTCATACAACCTGCCGCATATGCCGAGGACCGTTAGCCACGCCGTCTTGCGACGCACTTTGGTCGAGACATCCGTCTCTGGTAAAACTCGGGGCATAAACCTCAGCAACCATGATGATCTGTAGACCTGGGCTCCGACGACCCAGGGAAACACTTTGATGCGTTGTAACCATGTGTCTTACCGCCGATGCAATCGATCAGTTGCATGCAGATCAAAGTCCGTTCCGCTACGCCATCTAGTCGACACGTTTTTCGAACTTGTGTGTATATGTAACAACCTGCGTGTATGTGTAGCTTTCCTTGTTGTGATGAACTGGTCTTTTTTGAATCAAGGGGCGGACAGAACAAAAGGCTAGCGGGATAAATCACTGCCAAGGAAGACCTCAAATCTTTCCAATATCAACGCACCGAGTTTCTCCATCTCTCATCACGTTGCCCCAAATCATTTGCTCAGAATAACCGGGTTTCTAACAAATCCGTACTGCACTAACCAAGCATGTACATATATGTGATGTGGTCGTGTTTATCCGCATAGATAACGCAAGGCCCTCCTCGTCTAAACGTGCTTGGTAAGCATCCTCGTGATAGAGCGTACTCAGCAGGTGATTTTTCCAAAACAGATAATTTACTCTATTCTGCTCGAAACAGCCATGCTCAAAGCAACGCATACAGCAAAAAGGTGTTTTTTTTTGTGCTATCTTGAAATTTTTTTTTGGTTCTTCTCGTAGCACAAATCAGCTCTAAGAGCCACATTGTTGTTTGATTACTTACATGTGAATAGAAAGTTTTAATTTCATAGACTTGTAATAGCCCAGCCCAAGGATAATTTCACTAGCCATCATCATCCGTAGTCTTACCAGCCATGAGACGAGCATCTATCTCCAAGGACGACGGCAGAGACTTGTTATTTTCCCTTCAGAATATCTCTTCCAGTCCCTGCCGCAAAGTCTTGTACATATACACGCGAGAATACACGGCAGACCAAAATGTCATTTGGACTCACAAAGCTCGACCTCGTTTCATTGTTCATGTCAAATCCACCCCACACACACATGTCAGTTCATGTCAGAAAAGGGCAACTACGACGTCGCTCTCCAAAAAGGGAGAGACAAGATAGCTACGTGCACGCTTTCATTGGCACAAGTCCTGCTTTTGTCCAGGTCGGCCCTTCGTTGCACGCGCACAAGATTTGCCGCCTATTTCCGCCCCGTCCATGGCTGTTATTTTTTTTCCTTCTTTCAAAACACACACACACACACCTACCCCACCGGGGTGTCGCCGGGGTATATTTATGGCCCAGAGTCGCAGTACCAAGGACGGACGGCTTTGGAGCTCGGGTCCGCGGCTGTGCACCTTGATGGCCAGGCCACGGGCCACATGGCGATAGGGAAAAGAGGAAAAAAAAGGAAAAAAAAAAAAAAAAAGTCCAACGTGGGCGGGAGTTGACGGGTCTGGGCTTCCCCGAAATTCAACGTTACCGCCCGCCCGCAACCCATGGGCTTACAAAAGACTCGAACAGTTGCATCGGACCAGACGGAAAAGGACAATAATAATGGAAAATAGGGCTTTCATTTTTTATGGTCGCTAGCGGGCATCCTAACGGGAGTAAGCTGGATCCTGGTCGTAAGATAAGAAGGCTTCTGCGTGCTCAATCATACGGCAGTGGGAAACGTTACTCTGAGCGCGCGCTCTTGCGAGCATGGCACATACATGTTGGGGGATTGTAGTGTTGGGGCCATTTCTCGCGTGCGACCGCAGCTGGGAACTGGTCGTCATGGAAATTGGATCGTGGCGCGAGCCCGATTTCGTTCACTCTGAAGAGGCTTGCGACGGACGTATCGAGGTTGGCGATTTTGCTGTGGCATGACATGGTATGGCAGGGCAGGGCAGGGCAGGATATCACTCCATGGGTGTGGCCGCGGGCGAAGCCGTGGTTCACAGCGACGAGCTGCATCGACGGAAAGACTTTGCTGCTCAAGGTAAGTGTGGTGGGCCTGACAAAACGGTAATAAGCAAAATTCCCGGCAGGCAGGCCATGGAATGCCATGGGGCAGGCCGGCAGACACGACTGGTTAGATCAACAGCTAAGGCGTTTCGACCTGGCGCAGGACCGTCAACGACATGAGCGAGTCATGATGTGTGAATTTATGTGTGTGTGTGTGTATATGTAAAAGTAAGCAGCAGCTCTCAGACAAAGCCATCAAGGTCTGCCGCTTTTTCATGCTCCGGGGGAGCGCCCTGTTCAGTTGAGAACGTAAAAACAAGCGCTAATAAACTGACGTTTTTCTGTCTTTCAGCAGTGGTACTTCGCGCCCGCTAGCCTCAACCACAAAGCTCATGATTTGTTTGCGTAAATTTCTGCCCCAACAGCCGTTCGTCCTCGACGAGTGATCCGGTTCCAAGATGGGAGAAAGCAAGCAAGCAAGCAAGCAAGCAAGCAAGCAAGCAAGCAAGCAAGCGACTCAAAAGGAAGAAATTCGAGAGTAAGCAACTGCGTAGACGACGTTTCTTCCACCTCAAACACCGTCAAGCCGCTCTCCTCCGTTTCTGTGCCCTCCCAGGCGACGAAGACGGCCCGACACCATAGTTGCCAGTGGGAAATGGTTCGTTACGTGCTCCTTCATCCTCACCGGTTGGAGCATTAGACTCGACAAGACCCTCAGTGAAGACTAAATCACCGCGTCGACCGAGAATCTCCCTACCGGCCTCTTCCAGGAGGATGCCAAAGGCAAGAAGGGCCGTCTCGTCCATGCTCTGCTCGTCAATGCTGCTCACGGCACGACCAATGCCGTGGCGGCCACGCCTGCCTCTCTCCATGGCGCTGTAGAACCTGCTGGAGTATGCATGTATCGATTTGAGAAGATGGCTATCCGGGAGAACGTCTCGTCCATAGTCAGGCAGGTCTCGTTCGTGCGCGTTGTACACGTCATGCTCTGCGAAGCGAACGGGCGCGTCTTTTCGGCGAAAGAGCACCTCATCGGGGCTGATGACATTGCCACGGGGAGCAGCCCGGGATCGTTGGTTCGACGGTCTCTGTCCATCTATATCTTCGTTTGGCAATGCGTGGTCCTTGTAGATCCTTCCTGCGTCAATCTTAGTCCTTGCTTCAGGCGCTCGGGTGCACAACCAGGAATGTTTGCGACAAGTGATGCAGCCTTACCTGCCACAGCGTCGTAGACCGTGGCCAGGCGCCGGCGACGGCGACGGCGAGGAATCTGTGACTTCCCACCAGTGAAAGAGCCTCGCGTGTCTTCATCCGCGGTGGAAGCAGCATTTTGGGCGTCGTGTCCGGCCGAATAGTCCATCGGCTTCGGAGATGACGGGATTTGAATTCCTTTTCAGGGTCGTGGTAAATGTTGATTGATTTTATTTTGTTGCTAACCGATGCATCGTTGTCGCGTCAAATGGGCTTGCGGGAAAGTCTGACACACGCGAGCGCGTCTATAAAAGAAAGAATCCACATAGTTTGTAAGCAGCGTATTTGTGTGAGAAATCCGGTGAAAACGTGGTGAGAGTGGTCAGAAAAGTGAAATAATTTTTTGAAGCTTTGACAAGAGTCGGGTAGGTGGGAATAGCAAGTGGGGCTAAATAGCTTCTGATCCAGGAACGGTATGGGTCGTGGGGTCCTTAGTCTCTGACATCATTTCACGATGCGAAGACTTGGCCCATAACCAGCCCTTACGTATTTGCACTCAGCTGAGCTACTGAATGATCTGAATCTTACTACCAAGTTTACGCACGCAGAACTCATAATACGCCTCCAGCGTATCTTCCCGATGAATGCAGACCCGGCTACTCAGCCGCGAAGCGGGCGATGTCGAGCCTCACGAATTCACCAGGTGGATATATGGTGACCTCGTTCACGCGTTCGCAGCAGCACCACAGCACCGATTCAATGGAGAAATGTCAGACCTGAACGCGAATCAGATCCGCGCACACGGTGCGGGTGTGAGCGGTCTCGCGCTCGACAAATTCGACGGACGAATACTCGTGTCCGGGGGCTCCGAAGGTTCACTCAAGATATGGGATCTGGAGGAGACGACGTCTTCGCAACAGCGACACATGTTCCGTCCCGTGAGCACCATCGGCCGACGCACGGGCAGCGGCGGCCACAGTCACGGCATCACACATGTGGCCTTTTATCCCTTCGACGCCGATGCATTTCTGTCCAGCTCGTACGACAAATCGCTCAAGGTGTGGGCGACGCAGACCGCGGGACTGCGCGCCGAGTTTGACCTCAACGCCACCATCTATTCGCATTCGATGAGCCCCGTCGCCGGCCACGTTCTGGTGTCGTGCGCGACGCAGCACTCCAATGTGCGTCTGGTGGATCTCAAGTCGGGCTCGGCGGTGCAGGCGCTCGTCGCGCACGGCGGCCCGGTCCTGTGCTCGTCATGGAGCCCGGGCCACCAACACATTCTGGCCAGTGGACACGCCGACGGCAAAGTGCGCATCTGGGACATTCGCCGGGCCGGCGGCGTCGTTGCGCTGCTCGACCAGGAGGATTCGGTGGGCGTTGTTGGGGAGGATCGCGTGAAAACGTCAGAGACTCAGGCGCAGGCGCAGGCGCACGACGACGCCGTCAACGCGCTGCAGTGGACAGACGACGGCAAGTATATTGTCTCGGCAGGTCTCGACGGCAAGATTCGCGTGTGGGACGCCGCCACGGGAGCCAACACGCTGGCCAGCTTTGGGGCCTCGATCCGAAACCGGCATGCCAGGACGGCCAGCATGGTCGTGCTGCCTTCGGGACTCGTAAGGGAGCACCAATTACTGGTGTGGCCGAATGATCAGGAGATTTTGATTCTGGACCTCCACCAGGGGAGCACGCTGACGAGACTGCGCACAGGCGGCGCCGGCAGCGGCAGCAGCACCCAGAACAACAGAATCACGGCCGTTGCGTGGAGAGGATGCGGCGGCGGTGTCGGTCAGACCGGCTGCGTCATGGGGGGCGGCAATTCTGTCGGAGGCATATACAGCGCCCATCTGGACGGTCAAATCCGCGCGTGGATGCCGCAGATGCCCGGACCAGATGACGTCGACGAGACCGAGACCGAGAACCAGGACGAGGAAGTGAGACGCAGGAAGAGAAAAGCCGTAGATAGCGCGTATAGGAGTCTGATGGGTCGACAAATTACCTTTACGGGGCGATGAGATTTCCATGTCCCGCTGCGTTCAACTGAAGCTCGTAAGAATGCAAGTCGTAAGGGGAAAAGAGCAAACACAGCCCCTCTTGTCCCGCATGCCTGTTCTTGAAACTCGCAGATATGCAAGTCGTAGAGAAGAAGAAAACACCAGGACCTCGTCTCGCCTAGTTTTATTCTTGAAGATCCCTCTTTAGGATGCAAGTCGTCAAAGGAAGAAAACAAACCTCTTACCTCCCAAGCATGTAGTATGTCCTTGGAAAAATAAAACCCATATAGATGCAATTCGTCAAGTCGTCATAAAAAGAAGAGGGAATAAAAATTCCCATCTCGTCGTCCACCTCAACACCTCCTACACCCTCACCACCAAACACAGCCATCCGTCCGGATACGCCGCCTCCCTCATTAGCTCCCTCAGCGGCGCATCAAATGGGACCCCCACGCCATGCAGCACGACGCCCGCCAGCACCGGATCACGACTGCTAGGAAACAGCCTGGGCATCATGTCCTTGAGGGCCCGACCCAGCGTCGTCTGGTCCGCCTTGACGAGCGACTGAACAACCCGGACGCCGTCGGTCGACGGAATGTACACGCGCAGGGGTACGTGTCGCAGGGCGCTGGGGGCGTTGAGCAAGCGTGTGTTGACGGCAGCAAAGGCCGCGTGGTCGTTGTCCACGACGGCGTTCCACAGCTGCGTGGTGTGCTGTTTGGACATTTTCATGATTTGGTTGGCGCTGCCGTTGCGGATGAAGTCTGCCTGGGAGGGAGGAATTAATGTTTGGTTCGTGTTTGCTCCCTCTCTCTCTATGGGGCGTGGTTGAAAGGGAAATCTCTCTGTTGGGGATGTATAGAATTCTCTCTGTCGTGGGTATGGAAAACCTCTCTGACGGGGACATGTAAAAGTCCCTCCCCCCCCCCCCCCC
>JMQE01001321.1:0-24543 GCA_000731825.1 Hypocrella siamensis | reverse complement strand
CGATGTGTCGAGCGGCATGGTGCCAGGCTATGAATGTCCGGGCATGCCAGTGCCTTTTTACGGCATGGCAAAAGAGCGTGGCCGGGCTAGATGCCGTGTGAAATTGGGGTACGTTTTTTGTTTGACCCCTAATGACTCATTGTGAAGCGTGATTGATGCTTGTTTCGATTTGTGCGACGAGACAAGTGCTGCCCGTCTCAAAATTGCGCACATGAGCACTTGGAAGGCCGCGGATCGTACCGTAGCTACGTACCTTTGACAGTTCTGGATCGAGGCGCCCATCCACGGACCTCAAATCGGGAGAGGCGGCACTCCATCGTCTCCAGTGCCAGTGCCAGTGCCACCTCATCAATTTTTGACGCCTACGGGCAAAATGGAATGGGAAGCTTAGCAACCGCCTTCTCACCGACCCGGACCTCGCAGGACAAGAGCGAGTTTGAGAGGATACTTTCATCCGATAGACGGCATTTTCTGCCCGAGAATCGCTTGGTCATTGCTGTTTTTGAGCCAACACGTCAGACGGGGGCAGTGTGGTAACACCTGTTATCAACAGGAAGACAGGAAGCAAGGAGCGTCCCTTGGTGAGATTGTTGTTGGAACGCCTCGATAGAGTGCCCGGGGTCCCTTATTTCTTAGAGAAGCTTTTATTTCCGTATCACACCCCTCTCAATAAAAAAAAACGACCATTGTCTTTAAAAATCACTTTTCCTATTAATATTGTTAGGAAAAACCCGGTTAAGTATCTTCGCTAGTAAATTAGGTATGTGGATACTTTTTTTCCATTTTGGGACTAATTGGTCCTGCGCATTAAACAATCCGGTCTTACGCGTTTAGTTACTCGAGGGGTACGTGGCGGATAGACAGTGGTCCAGAAGAAGAAGAGGAAATAGAAAAAAAGAAAAAAAAAAGGAAAAGGAAAAAGGAGACGCTGCTCCCAAGGCAGCATCTCAGGCCCGGCTCAATTCCACGAGGTGGAAACTTACCTACATTTATGACGTAGCGTGTATGTTGTTTGGATGTATCCCTTTCCGAAACGGGATCCACTTTGAACCACGACTCTCACTTGCTCGTCCGTGACGCATCTAGAGAGAAAGAAAGGAGTTTGCCTCTTCAACCTCCCACTTAACCACCTTGCCGTGCACAATTGAGGTGTGCTCACAAGAGAGAAGAAGAAGAAAAGAAAAGAAAAGAAAAGTCACAAGCAGCGAGCCCGAGATGGAAAAGATGGAATACAAAGCGCCCATGACGCAGCCGCGCCTCATTATCCACGGCGGCGCGGGCAACATTAGGCGCCAAAACCTCCCGCCGGACAAGTATCAGCTTTACCGATCGGCCCTTCTCGCAGTGGTATGTTGAATATTTGCAACAATGCCGTTGATGCTTTTGTGATTTTTTTCTTTTTTTTTCTTTAAAAATGGGCCGCTGGATCAGAAACTTGCGCTTTGTTAAGGAACGACAGTGAGGCGTGGCAAGAGGCGGGGAAAAAAAGGGAAAAAAAAAGGTAATTCTGAATAATATAATGACTCAAAAGGAGAAAAATTAAAACTTTTAAAATTCAAAGATTTCCCAAACAAAGACGTATATGCAGCGTCATCCACACAGCTCAGCCATCGACATGGCCACGTACGCAGTCCGGCTCCTCGAAGACGACAGCCTGTTCAACGCCGGCCACGGGGCCGTCTTCACGCGCGACGGCATCAACGAGCTCGAGGCGTCGGTCATGGTGTCGCGGGGCCAGGCGAAGCGCGCCGTGGGTGTCATGGGGCTCCGACACGTGCGCAACCCGATCCTGCTGGCCAGGGAGATTCTCGAGCGTGGCGGGGATGACTTGCGAGCCGGCGGTGGCGGCGCGCAGGGCCATTCGCAGCTCTGGGGAGAGGCGGCCGAAGGGCTGGCCAGAGAGTACGGCCTGGACATGGTCGAACAGGAGTACTTTTTCACGCAGCAGAGGTGGGATGAGCACCTTCGGGGGCTGCAGGGACAGGACAGAGACGAAGCCGGCGAGAGCAGCAGCTATCTGCCGCAGGGGACGGTCGGGGCCGTGGCCCTGGATGCCGACGGGGTGGTTTGTGTGGCCACGAGCACGGGGGGCATGACGAACAAGCTGACCGGACGGGTTGGAGACACGCCGACGATTGGAGCGGGATTCTGGGCCGAGGAATGGCTGGAGCATGGCAAGACGAAGACGACGACGACGACGACACCGGGGGTCTTGGAAAACCCCCTGACGGCCTTGTGGGCAGACTGTCTCCCCGCCCTGCCGACCAAGACGACGACGACGACAGTTGTCCAGCGTTCGATGGGCGTCTCGGGCACGGGCAACGGCGACTCGTTCCTGCGCACCGCCGCCGCTCGGAGCGTGGCCGCCATGGCGCGGTGGCGGCCGGGACCTACCAGCGTCTCCCGTGCCGTCACGCATGTGGTCGGGCCTGGAGGCGAGCTGCAGCGTAGCGCCGGGCGTCGCTGGGCGGACAGCCCGTGGGGAGAGGGTCAGGGCGGCATGATTGGCATCGAGAGCCACGTGGAGCGGTGCGCCGCCACGGGGAGCCTGTTGAGCGTGAGCTCCGACGTCGTCATGGACTTTAACTGCGGCGGCATGTTCCGCGCCTGGCTCGACCGCCACGGCCAGCCCAGAATGAGCGTGTGGACAAACGGCGGCGAGGATGAGCTGCATCAGCTGTATCAGCCCGGTCAGCTCCGACCATGATGCTGAACAAGACACGACACGATTCGACAGGACACGACCTGACTTTTTTTTTTTTTTTTTTTTTTTTTTTTTTTTTTTTTTGAATTTGACGGTCCCCTTTTGCAGACTTCGGTACAAGGGCCGCGGTGGCTATAGTTGGAGAGAGAGAGAGAGAGAGCTCAAGTCTTGGCACATTTTTGCGCAAATATGAGGGTATCCAACAGCACAGCCGTCGTGACCGTCGTTGGCGCACGCTTTGGACTTGATTTCTTCCTGACAGTCTGTCTGCCACTCCGTCCATTCAGGACTATGTACAGTCCTTCACACGGCTGGCACTTGGCCGTCACGCTTTCTTTTCCTTTCCTTTCCCGTCTCAGTATCTAGTGGTACATTTGTTTGTAAAACTCCGATGCGATGCGATGCGATACCGAATCCGGCCCATGATCCTCTCTCTTTATCATGGCCCCAAAGACCCAGGACCATCCATATCAAACTGGTTGTCTTTGTGATTTCCGTGCCCATCTGCATTCCTTTGGCTCCTTTTTCGTCTTCACAGGGTGTGGTTTGACCTGCGACGACCGACACTCTCTGCCGACCAAAGCCGTGTCGTGTCTCATCATCAAGACAAGATATGCGACGGAACTTCTGTCGCCGGAGGCGTGTAAACAAAAAAAAGAGAATAAACCATCCATTCGACATGCTCCCGAAAGTTGAGGAATCGTGTCGCGGAAAGAAATGCCGTTGCCAGTATTCGGGGGTGTGAGAAAAAAAAAAGAAGAATTTCACAAGAGTGAGGAGATTTGTCCAAAAAAAAAAGAAAGCAATCGCTCGTCATGATGCCCAGCTCTCCTTATCCGCCACGCCCTTGGCTTCACAACGTCGCTCCGTCCATACTCGGCGGAGGCTGCGGCACCTCGAGCTTGGTGCCGCCCGACAGCATCTTGGAGAAGGCGATACCGACGCCCTCAATGACGGCCAGCAGGACAGCGCAGCCAATGGCGTTATTGCGGGCGGCCTTGAAGCCTCCGCGGAAGGCGAGCGAGCCGCCGGTGAAGAAGCCGGCAATGATGGCATTGTACGGGTCCTCCTTGCGCCGGACGCCCTTGACGGCGCAGTCAAAGGTGGAAAAGAGGCCGCCCCAGACGCCAAAGTTGCCGCCCAGTACCGGCGCACGCATCTTGACGGCCGTGATGGCGCCGATCCGTCGCTCGCCGTACGGGGAGTTGCGGAACCCCTTGACCCCGTGCCAGATGGTGCCGCCAATGGCCTGTCCCCGTCACAAACAGGATAAAGGTCAGCAACATGTCAGTTCGGCGTTATTCGTCTCCCCCCCACTACTCCCCCGTTGTCGAACCGTCGACTTGACAGGAAGAAGGGCGCGCAGGCAGGGGACGAGGAGGGCGAGAAACGTACGCCCATGCAGAAAGCACCGCCAAAGTCATTGAAAATGACCCAGGGGCAGGGATCGCGTCCGTGATCCATGAGAGCGAGGGAGAACAAAGTCACGACCGAGCGGACGTGTCGGAGAGGAGAAAAGGAAGAGGCTGCGTCGATTGCGTCGCTTACGTGAGTGCTGTCGTCGTTGTCGTTGATTCTCTCGCACCTAAAAAAGACATACAGTGGTGCACGAGGCGGAAGCAACTTTGCTCCTCTCTATGGACGCCAGCTAGGATGGGGCTTTTTTTTTTCTTTCCCTCCGTGATTGGCCGACATCGTCGCGGGCTTAGTCAGTCACTGGTCGGTTTCTCTTAGTCATCTGCGTAACCCGTGCGCACCGCAAACCTTGTTCAGCAGTGACTAAAGACTTCCACGGCATAGTCAAGGTACGGACTCGGCACGGTCACGGGAACATGATCTCTGCAAGCGCCCGCAATAAATGACGAATGATTATGATTATGATTATGATTATGATTATGATCAATCTGATCTGAAGCTAGAGGCGAGAAGCAGCAAAACGCTGCCCCTGCCTGGTTCATAAAGCCTGACAGGCTGCGGCGCGGCAACAAATAGCGCCCTTTGACACGGCAGCATTTCGAGGAGACTTGAATATGAACATATGTGTAAAAACTTCTCCTAAAGCTTGACCATTGTCAGATGCGAGATGCCCAGGTGTCTCGCGTGGCTCTCAGTCACAGTACTCATACATATGTTGCTTGGGCACAAGATTCGGTCGCACAAACCTCGTAGTCTTGTCGCGGGCTACGAAGCGATTAACTCGGTCCTTGACAATATACACAGAGGCCTCAGAAATGGCAAGACATGAGACATGACCCAACACAAAGGAGACCGTGGCGCTCAGAATAGGGACGTCCAACCTGGCCCTGTGCTCTATTCTAGGAAAAGGGGGGGGAAATCAAAAGAAAATCAATGAAAATCAATGAAAAGAAAAGAAAAGAAATGAAATGAAATAAAATAACAGAAAAGTCCTCATTGATATCCCCCCATCGTTGGACTCTCGTCTCTAGACTTTGTCCCTCATGTAACACCCCTCACCTCATTCATTCATTCATCATGACGACCCAACTAAGCAATAACCCTCTGCGGTATGTTGACGAATATTCAACTCTTGCCATGTCCACCAAACTTCAAGACGCATTATTTTCCATGTCATTTTCGCGTGCCAAGACTTTCCTCGTTTAGGGATCCTGGCGCTTCGATTATGAGAACAGTGTCCTTCTGCCTGTCGAGGATCCCAGGTCTTGAGCATCCAGCGCCGTAGATTGTGCGGTTTTCAAAAGAAGCAAGGCATGAGACCCCAATGCGGACCCCTTCCCCCCCCAAAAGCAGCACGTTCAAGGGCTTTCCGTCGCCCTGCTTGAACGGAAGGGATGGGACAGCAGAGCTTCTGGACGTCCAGGACAGGACAGTTTGGGAGTCCCCCGAATCAGTTCAATTTTCCGTATCAACATTGCACCAGGCGGACAATTGTTGACTCTCAAGTCGAGTCGAGTCGAGTCGAGTAGTACTTTTTAGATCTTGCACAAGCTGCCCACAAAGCCGAGCTAGGGAGCGTGAACGACCAACGCCATGCAAATCGTACCCTGCAAAAACTCCCAAACGAAAGCGCTCAGCAGGCGAATCCCAGGAGCCAGGTTGATCGCGTGCGGCCGCTAATTTCGAAAACACTGCAAAACTATCCTTGATCAACAATCAAGCCAGGCCAGACCAGGCCAGCCTCGCAGCTGAGGCCAAGTCCACATAGGGTTGGCGTCTTTGAAAGGCTCTGCCCCTCATTCGGAAGGGCCCCCTGCCTTCGTTGTGCGCAGGTAGTGAATGAAATGGCCGCTCGCTTATAATCATTGCCCGTCTAGTAATACTGCGGACCGCCGAAATAGTATCCACTCGTCGGAATGTGCATGTCCAACCCGGCACCTCTCGACGTTGTCAATGGCGTCGACGCACTGAATAAGTTGGGGTTATGTGAAGTTGTTGTCGCTAGATTCGAGTTTGCCGTCATGGAATCCATGTGACCCATCTCCGACAGGCTGTAATTTCCAAGTGCCGGCATGTCTCGGTCATACGACGTACGTTTTGGTTGTCGGTCCAAAAGTGCGCCGCCACCCGCTCTGTTGTCGTTGGCCTGCCGGCTTCGCTTTCTCGCCGCCATCGTGCTCGAGTCCTTGCGAAGTCTGACCTTGACTCCTTGATCGCTAAACGTTCGAGTCAGGGCGGTCGAGTCGGTCATGCCTGGGAACGACTTGGCGGGAAACACGGTGAAGACGTTGGTAATGAGCTCTCCCACAAAATAGAAGCTCGGTATCGAATGGCTCTGATCTCTCTCGTACAACGAGAACCGGAGGCGATAACGTCCTTCCTGCTTGACAGATAAGTCGCCGAACACGAAGAAACCCCCCTCCATGTTTTCAGTGTCTCTTAATCTGTGGATAGATGACGCTAGCGATCCAACGAGATAGTTGGAAGGCAGCTCAGGCCCTTTTGCTTGCTCGTCGTAGTTTTCCGGCACAAGAGATGAAGTCATGAACAAATATGGGCCTGCTCTCTCAGGTGAGTACGCGAACAGCTCTGTGACCAGATGCGAGGCAATGTGACGAGGCAATGGGGGAGGGAGCCATCTTCTCACTGTCATATAGGCCGCTCTTCCCATCACTTCTTTTATCTATCAACTGCACAATCGGTGGGGGGTCTATAGGTTTGCGGTCTGCATTATACTGTTAGTTCTTTTTCTTCTTCTCTTTCTTTCTTCCGTCCCTTCCTTCCTCTGACGTTTCGCCGCCCGAATCATTTCCATGAATCCAGGGAGTGTAGTCACCTTTCTCTTTTCCGACAGCCACACGGGCATGCATGGGCGCTTGCCTCAGTGTCAGCAGCCGTTGCGAGTCACCGTAGTACTTTGCTTGATGCATTGAAATGTCTTCTGTCATCAGGGGGAGCTCGCCGCCGCCAAGGTACGACACCGTCTGTCCCGAATGATGGTGACTGGTTGCTTGCATGAATGGCAGGTCCAGACAATTGGACACATCGCCAGCCATCTCAGCTGGTTCATGTAAAGGCGAGCCACAAGCGTCGTTGTCCACCACAGGCGTACACAAAAGGTAGACAGACTGGCAAACGACAGCCAACAGCCTGATCACGAGAACGGCTGCCGACAGTGAGCAAAAGTCTGCCAACGAAGAAGAAGGGGCATGTGCTTGGTGGAGCGAGTGTGGCCGCGATCAGGGTGCAATCTTCAGAGACACCAATGTCGGCAAGTGATGAAACAGCAGATCTGCTCTGCTCGTTCACATCAGCACTGGGCCCCCCCCTAAAAAAATTCCAGCAGTTCCGCAAGATGGCTGACTGAGTTCGAGATGGAGAGCAATCGGGTCGGGCTGCGTGTAAAAATCAGATGAATCATGGGCCCAAAGGTATCTCACAAGGACTTTTATGTGGCCTGGTACAGTATGATTTGGAGAAAAGCTTCCAATGACACCATCTGATCCTTCCGAGAAAAGACGCTGAGATAGAGGGAGTGATCAAATGGTGCTCTTCATTGGCGCGTTTTCTTGTCCTTTCAAACGTTGTTCTTTGCGTCCCTCGTCCTGGAACAGGCACTGACGAGATATGCGATACTTTAGGCAGTAATGCGCAAATGATTACGCAAGAGTGCGGAAAGGAAGGACCAGGACTGGAAGGTGTGGTAGCAGCAAAGCACGAACAGTGTGGAGGAATACCAGGCTCCTCGATATCACGCTGCGGTCAAGTCAAACAAGGGGCGGAAGACCACTGTGCAAATAGGCTTTCAGACGCCGCGTTGGCCTGTGGGAAACATCGGCAAAAGAAGGGCTCGGCTCGGCCACGGAAAGAGTGCAGACAGAAAAATAGGCAGACAAGCAGGCAGTCAGGTAGGCTGATCATGCCAGACAGCAAATCTTTCAAGTCCATCAGGCAAGACGAAAAAACTTTTCCTTACCCAAGCCTATGCCCATGAATACAGCACAGGACGGCGGCGGCGGCGGCGAGAGGGCGAGAATCAGGAACGATTCGGCATGGTCCCTCATCCCAGCAAGAGGACTGTTAATTCAACACATATGTTTGCTCGTGATCATCTGGTATGGTGCACGTTCGCTTCTCTGCCGCAACGAGATACGCAAAGCGCCGAGATTTGTAAAGACCGAAGCGGTTAGCGTTCCCCGTCATGAACACCTCCCTCATAGAGCACAGAAGCATGAGGGATCCGACATGGTCATATCATGGAAGGCGTTGCGAAGCGGGATTGAGCTGGAGAAGTGTGGAGTTCGGATCCTGACCCAAAGACTTCTAGCTCATATCGTCTCGGTGCTTCGTACCTCTCCACTGGGAAGAACACATCATCGGTGCCTTCATGAAGTCATGGGCCCGCACGGGATCAGACATCCTGGTTGAACCTGCCATGCTTTGTTGCTGCATTCAGGGGGAGAGGAGTGTTGACTGCAGAGCGGCATGCGCATCATCAGTCCCTTGAGGGCGAGAAGAAGACTGGACACTGAGCACCTCGAGCTGTCTTCTCGCAGTGAGATGGAGCAGCTGGGAAGCAGCCGGATGCACTCAGAGTTACAGTATCCCGAGCGACTTGGATCAAACCAAGCAGCAGGTACAGTACACAAGCCCAGACCGAGAATCCCAGCCCTGCAGCCAAGATCAGGGTTCTGGGATGATACAGACTGGCACAACACGGGAACAGGGCCCGTATGGGCCAGCACCACATCGGTCGTTGAACCACAGACTGTGGGAAGCCGCTTCCCCGGTCGACCGAGCCGGGGCCGACGAGTGGCAGTGGATGAGATGGCATTGATCATGTATTCTGCGTGGAGCAGATTGAGAATCTCATGAGTTGATTGGATTCATGATGAATTGTCTAATCCAAGGCCCAGTGGCGCGAGAGAACTGCTTAACCAACTCGAGCGGCAGCCTCCATATGCTACTCGGGAATATAGATGCGGACCGACGGAGCAACCTAATGAGTCTGGGGTCCCTCCTTCCTTTGCGTGCTTGCAGATCGTCTTTGAATCTTTTGCCCCAAGTGGAGTGCAACGTTCCAGAATGGGGTCAAGGCAAAATTGAAGGTACGGATTGCGAAATCAGCGACGCTGGCAATTTGTCGAGAAGCACTCCCGTGGCAGCACTTCACGTCCAAGTCGACGACTGGGCCAAAAGGTCCAGAGGCCGTCGACGAGAGCCAGTCCGAAATCTTCACGCAGAGAAAAGCATGAAATGAGAAAATTGTGAACACTCCAGCAATTGGCCAGTTCGATGTGAGCCTTTCCGCAGCGAAGCTCAGATCAAAATACGACGCGCCGTATGAGGTGGTGTTCGTGAGAGAGAAGCATGGGGCTGGAGAGGCCTTTCGGAAAGAGCCTACAATAGACTAGTCTCTCAGGTGAAGATACTAACATTCTAGGTAGGTAGATTAACTGGCCAGGGTGTTATTCGTTGGGCATGGTAGTACTCCATACATATCGGTACAGCATTTCCAGGTGCCAGAAATGCAATGTGCACCGCGCATCTTCAAGGCCCCACGCCCAACAATGAGGTCAAGGCTATAGATCAGTATACTATCGACGGGGTTGATCACAGGCAAAAAAACAACAGAGGCTGACATGCACCGACGGCAACGCCAGCCCCCTCGTCCTCAAAAGAGGATGTGTCGCAACAGGACGGGTGAGACGCGCAGTCAAGATTCGGCGCGCCTCGCAAAGCACTGTCTTTGTCTTTTTCTGACAACGTGACAATGTTGCTTCAGTTGCTTCATCCTAAGCGAGAGGATGTCTGCCGAACACGTACCATTAAGTCAAGCCCTTGTTTTGTGAGAGGAAGGGGGGAAAGGGAGGGCGCGCGCAAGGGGCATACATGGCAATGGACAACGGACTCTGACCTGGTGCGAGGGTTAAGTCCGTGAAGACAAAGGAAGATCCTAGATGTCGACATGCATCAAAATTCGCTGCAGAAGTCGTTGCCAAGGGCGTCTTGCTACTTTCTTCTCGAGACACCACAGACAGGGAAACGCGTGTCATCTGATCCCCTTCGACGCGACAGACGTAATGGATTATTTTGTTCAGGTCCAAGGCTATGGATGGGGGGAGTGATTCTAGCAGAAAGTATCAGCCTGAAGATGTTGCCAAGCATTTTAATCATAGGAGGCAAAATACAATGGGCCGGATACTCCGTACAGTTTGCAAGGAGGCCAACTGAACCCACTGAAGCGCAATTCGCGTCTCCATCACAGGTGGGATGACAATCATTGCCGCTCTGACTCAAGCAACCTGACCAATCGTGGAGGCTTTCTCGGATAATCTGTTTGTTCAAAGAGGAAGCAGGGTTTTGAACGACGATGCCAACATGCCTCTCCTTCTTGAGCCATGCTTTCACGTCTCGCAGTTTTGTGCGTTTTAGAGACGGGCTTTTGGAGCCTCAGCCAGGACCTGAACAAAGTATCTCAGCTGAGTCGACGAAGCTTCTTCTGGTTGTTTGGTCACAATGCCATTGTGGCAGATGTTGGCAGCGATGCAGGCAAGGAACTTTGACGAGCAGACAAACAGATTGCGCTGGAAAAAAGCCTGGAGTTGTGTTGCGGTAGCATGATGAGGGCCCGAGCCAGCGGCTGGAGATGGCTTCAGGGCCTAGCCTAGGGCCTACCTAGGTAGGGGCCTACAACCATTTCAGGGCTGCTTAGACCCGTACAGTCGACACGCCAACTTTAAAATTGAAAGACAACGTGCCAAGACGAAGCTCAGAGACAGGGGAGGTACGGATAGCGGAGAAGGTAGGTGCGGGTAGGGGAGTGGCGGGGAGTGGCGGGACTGGAGGGGAGCGGCGGGGGATGGAGGGGGGTGGAGGGGAAGGAGGAAGGGAAGTGGAGGGAGGAAGGAAGGAAGGGGCCACTCGCGGCGTTACCAATAATGAGCGTTGAGCCGCCGCCGAAGGATGGAGAGAGAGGATGGAGGATGGAGGATGCGAGATGACAACTAAAGGCACTCACTCAGCTTGACCAAACTGGGGCATGCAACATTGAGATAACTACCTCCAACCAATCTGCCAATCTACTAGGCCCTACGTAACCTGCCTACGTGGTAAGGTACGGAGCAGATGCGACGCTTTCCGTCGTGCGCACATGGCCCTTGATCAGCCATGCCGACGAGAGCCACAATTCCATGTCCATTATGAGCAGCGATGCCCATGGTGGTTCCTGTCCTCCGTGTGTCGATTCGGAAATCTCGCCCGCCATGCTTTCTTTTTTTTCCTTGGCCGTCAGTGCTTCTGACGACGCAGGCCCTCCAAGGCAAGGCAAGACAAGTAAATCCATGGCCCTTTTCCGCCGTTCTCGCCGACTGGGTCGTGGTCTCGACGTCGAGCGAGGACAGTGGTCGATAGGAAGACGAGCGCAGTGCTCCCAAACATGATGGCGATCATGAAAGACTTGGACGTGAGAATTCGTCATGATGAGAGAGAGAGCAAAGTTACAGCGACAGCGGATGAGCTGACGGAAGATGCCATCGAGCAGAGCGATAGGCAAGGAGGGGAGGCTTCGCAAATGACCCTCATCCCGACCCCTGGCGTGGAGTCTGGCCTCCGCTGCCAGTTGTGTCTGACAGGGTTTCATTGCCTCGCCGCAAGGCGAGTGTCTGGCTCGAACCGTCGATTGTGGCTCTCAAAAGATGCTAAAATAAAATAACGAAGACAAGTGTTCTATCTCGCCATTTGGCATCTCTTTCGCTTCAGTCTCCATGTGGCTCGCTCATTTCGGGTACTCTGGCGTTCCCACATCACGGTCTAGTCATCCTTCACTCGATACTCCTTGCCGGGATTTTTTTTTCTTGCGCCGCAGCGTTGACGTTCTCAAGACGGAGGCGTGACAGCACTAATTCTAATATGAAGCAAGACAGGCGTGGGGAGCCTGTTCTGTCCCATCTTGGCTCTGTCAGTCTCCTATGGCAATATTGTCGAAAGAGATATGCAGCAGAATGGCCGGTCACTCGGAAACTGAGTCTCGTTTCACAAACGGATTCATGACGTCGTCTTTGTTCCCTGGAAAAGGGTCAGACTTGCTTCAAGATTCTCCAACGGAACGAATTCGGAAGCGTTGATTGATAGCCACTATGCTCATCACCACGTTTGCCCAGGAAAGGCTTCATTGGCTCAACGTTGACGGCCCCTAGAGCAGCGCCTACTAATGTCCAGTCCAGTCCAGTCCAGTTCAGTGCCTTACATGCGATGCCCGATCAAGACACTGCAGCCCAAGGAACTTGCGTTGAGTGATGTACCGCGGAGACTTGACTCTTGTTAGCGATCAGGACAAAGCTGAGCATGAAACAACAGGCGCAGAGGAGATGCACAGACATCCTTCGACCAAAAAAGCCTGACCAACATCATTACTCGATGCGGCCTGCTCCGGCAGAACCGAAGAAGAGAGACTCTAGTCGGAATTTTGCTACGATGCTTCAAGTCATGCTCGGGGAATCTTGCATGATGACCAACGGATGTAATGAGGCAAGAGTTGCACTTGGCAAACTCATGACAGACGCCACGTTGCAGAAAGACCGCGGTTACCGAGAATCAAGTCTTTTTCAGAATGATGCACAAACGATGCCAAATCGACATCAAAATTTTGCCGCTGCCCTTCCTTGACAGGCCGCACGCCATGGCTATTTGGTAGCATTACCAGGGACGAAGTCCGTGTCTCGCTTTCATGCAAGTCAAAATTTTGACGCGCATGACCGCTGCCGTGCCAAGTTCTTAGAGCTCATTGGTGTTGCCGTGTCTTTTCTCGTGACTGTCTTCTAGTACGCGTACCCTCGATTCTCAGTCAGCCGGCGTATTGAAGACGCGGTCTGTTCCTCTATGTGAAAGCCGTCCTTGATGGAAAGACGACTGAAGAGAAGCTGGTCATCAACCGTGCCATCCTTGCTCGTTGGCCGGGTCCATTGAGCATTTCTGGGGTCTTGGAGAGAAGCGAATCAGCCCATAAACATCCATAAACACCCACAGACACCCACTGACACGCATCAAGACGCCTCAAGACGTGCATCCCGACTGTTTCCCCTGATGACCAGTCACCTGCAGACAGTTTTCCGGCGGAGGCGCCAGTGCCGTCAGACGATGTCACAGTCGCATGCGCCAGAGAGCGCCCGCAGCCCATAGCAGCCAGTTGCCCGTGCAATTTCCACGGTGACATGACGACGTTTGTTTCGAGTCTTGATCGGAAGGGCCAATGCGATGCGCATTCATGCATGGCCACAAGAGGTGAAGCTTACATACCCGGAGAGATGCCTCGGTCCTAACCCAGTCCTGCTGTCTGGGTAGGTACCTAGGAGTAGCCTCTGACAAAGACATGTGTTGCCATGGCCGACATTTTGGGCGGATATTCCCGCTCGCCCGTGCCTCCTCGATGGCCCCGTCGCTAATGGAGCTCTCTCTATCCCTCCCTCCCTCCCTCCCTCCCTCCCTCTCTCTGTCCTCCTCCCCTTGGGGACCCTCTTTGACCCCTGATGGCCTCAATCACAAGACCGTCATCTTCCACAACATCTCCAACCTCACCTGACAACCAAGTTTTCCAAAGGTCAGGGGCGAAAATTCGGTTGACAGCATGAATCCACTCAGCCCCTTTCTTTCATCAAGTGAAGCGAGCCCTTGAGGACTTGTCTTTCTTCTCCCATCTCTTTGGCCAACAATGGGGCGACTCCCCTGGAGAGGAGAGGAACAAAAAAGATTGGAAAAGAATGAGGAGGGAGCTTCTCAACGTCTTGATACTGCCATCACCATCACCGTCCTCTCGCACACCAAATGGTACAGAGATCAAGACTGTCACATTGCGGGGAGACACTCCTCTCAGAAGGTCTTGTCATGACTGCTCAAAAGTTTTGTTCTCTTGTTATCTCCTTATTCGCTAGCCCGTGCACGTCCCCCACGTCCCCAGAACCAAAAAAATTTCTTTTTTTTTTCGCTGACGCAACGTCATGGCGTGAGCTTTTCTTCGAGACCTTGTCTTCACTCCCTCATCTCCTTGTCATTATGCCGGAGCGTTTGACCAGGGCTTTGTTGTACCAGTGCTCTTGCTCTTCTCACTCCGCATCCTATTTTTGCAAATCTTCTCAGCCACGCTCTGAAGGTGGCAGCAATACATACACATCAAGGCTGTCATGCTAAAGGAGTAACAATGAGGCCCGCAGTAGGCTCCCTCGACGAGGAGACGAAAGGACCATGACGAGATATATACTCGGACTTGTTCTTTCTTACACATCAAAGCAGATGAAGTGTTATCTGCTGAGGTCCCTTTTCCAAAAAGCACAAGATCCGTGTGGAAACGAAGTAATCTAGTATCTTTTTTGACCCCCCCCCTCTTCCCCAGAAAACTGAAGAAGCAAAAAAAGGCGCGACGAATGACGTACACAAATTATCCTCTTCTAGCAAGGACATTGTAACGAGTCTTGGGAATGGAACGATGGCCAGTGCTTGTCAATGTCAAGATGGGCTATTTTTCAACATGACTATAAATGCCTTTTTGACTTTTTTTCCCCTGGTGAAGTACCAGACATCCATTTTGACGTGTGACAGAACTACATCTGAGATTATTACATGACTGATGATGACGGTGACGTGATGATTTGATGATTTGATGAAAAGTCGCTAAAATTCAAAATTTAAAGAAAAACCCCCGCCCCCGGGAAATGCCACGGCCACCTTTTATACCGTGCCCGCGCGCGAAGCGCGCCCCCCATTGCTCAGCACCGGCGCTCCCGCCTCGCCCGAAGGAGGAGGCTGCTTCTCTCTTCCACCATAGTCGGCCTCCCATTCCAGTCTTTCCCTCACCATGTCCCTTTTGCACCACTTGATGGTGATGAAGGCCCAGACGGCGCACCAGACAAAAGGGACGGCCCAGCAGATGCCATAGGCCACGGTGGCGGGAACTTCTTCGTAGACGGCCACGACGGTCAAGCCTATGGCCAGGGCAATCGAGGGTATCGACCAGAATATCGACTGGACGTACAGCATGCGCCGGAACCTCGGGGACGCCTCGTACCGGGCGGCGAGGGCCTCGCGAAACGGGCGACCAGCGCCGGCATTGACGGCAGCGACGTCCTCTATAAAGTAGTATACTGCGGGAAGAACCTGCGTGGGGTTGAAAAAATTAAGAGTCAGCTCAAAGCTCCCTCATAAACGGTTTGATGTTCAGTGCAAGAGGGGGGGTTTTTTTTTGACGCTGGACAAGGGATGCGCAAAGAACAAAAAAAAACATACCGGCTGTCCCTTTGAAGTGGAGCTGATGCGGAACGGCGCCTTCCATCCCATGACGTTGAAGAGGGTGATGAGAGCCATGACGCCTCCCAGGCTGTACAGGATGGCGGGAGCGGGCATGCACAGGACCCTCAACCAGACAATGTGCGGTGCGCTGCCGACGATGAAGAGGGCGGTGACGGCTGTGATGGTCAGGACGCTGGCCCAGGTCAGCATGTCGAAGCACCACCTCGAGTTGGTGCCGAGCGGCCGGTAGAATCTCTCCTTCTTGATGAGGCGCCAGGTGCGGATGGCGAACTCGAGATACGTGGGGCCGCCCCAGATGGTGGTGACAACGGCGAAGATGATCCAGCCCTCGACGTTGCCGGCGTAGCGCAGCGCGTAGTACAAGGCGATGGGGATAACGGAGGCGTCGACGAAGACGAGGAAGGCGAAGAGGAAGAGCCGCCATCGCTTCCGGCCGTGGTACCAGGTAAAGGGCAGCTGCGGGAGGAGATGGGGGTTGTCATCGTAGTACTCCTGGAGCGTCCTGCCTCTGCGTCGAAACTCGGAATGGGTGCCGGCGCGGGAGTCGTAATAGGCCGGCGCCTCAGCACGCAGATGGTACGAGACGCTGCGGCGCTCCGTGTTGACAGAAGCCCTCGTCTGTTCCCCTCCCGGCGACGGGTGCGACTTGACGCGGCCCAAGGGCGATGGGGGCGGCCGCGGCGCTCGTGTCCGCATGTTCATGTAGTGAATCGCTTCGGCCGGCAAAGGGGACGAGATTGTCGACGGCGGCGGCGAGGGTGATGACAGAGACGAAGAACCATTGACATCCTCCGTCTTTTCGACCACAAGGGCGGCGACAGCTGAACCGTCCCCAGCATCGGCATCGGCATCGGCCCCGGCAGAATCTGTGGTGCGGCTTCGAGCGCTCTCGGACTCAGAGTTCAACTTGAGGGGCGGTGGTCGACTTCCCCTGATGGAGAGAGAGCGACCACCCCGTTGAACCTGGGGCATGACCGAAAAAGGGGGAGGTCAAAATTTGAGGGGGGGGGAAGAAATGAAGAAACTGCCGAAAAATGGTCGACGTCGAGATCGAAGCTGACAAAGAAGAGTCTTGATCCGATCTTTCGACGGATTAAAGAAAACCCCTACGAAATCATCCCGGGAAAGGTGGCACAGAGCTGGCCCAAAAAGGACTGAGTTTGGCTAAACAGGCCAAGCGATAACGATTCGTTGGGACGGCGAAGTAACCAAAGGACGAAGTGAGGTCAGAAATGAAATACTGGTGATGTGCAGTATCTAAAGACAAAACTTCGGGTCCAATCTGAGGATAAAATCGCCCCCAAATGTGTCGTGGTCATTGAACCGAGCATGCAGCCCATGTCATTGGCACAGATACCCCCCGAGAACTGCGGGTCTCGTCGATAAAGAAGTGCGGGCTGGCAGGCCAACTCGCCCGTCCACGCGGCTAGCAAGCTTTGCCGGCACATCCGGTGGGGGCGCAGTCGTCTCCTCTACGGACCATTGAGCGGCTACGTACTGCACGTCAGCAAGGCTAAGCTACATTCGGTTTACGCATAAAATTTAGGTACGTAATATGTACTTATGTACATACATAGTGTACGTATGCACGCTGTTATGTTCAAGTAGAAAAAAGACACTTTTTCATGAGGAAACGAGGAGACAACGCGGCAAGAATAAAGGAAAAGGGAAAAAAGGTCAGGCACCTTATTTTCTGTGTCAGTCGAGGGAGATTGCCGAGTCAAGGAACAGACAGACGTGACCGTGGGCGGGCTGGCTTGGGCCGGCCTCATTTCTTCACAGAGACAGTCTAGGCTCGTGCACCAACGTCGGTGTCTGATTACATGACTCGAGGGCGGACAGCGTCGTCTCCTATTTCTGGGCCTTGGAAACGCCATTCTGCGCCGCACAACCAACAAAACCGTTGCCGTGCGTCATGAGCGTCATTCTTCCCCATGCGCATTGTCCAAGAGTCCACCAAACACGTGGGAGACGCACATTGTAGGGACAAGCGAGAAAAATACTCTAAAAAAAACTAGAAACTTAAAATTAAAAGAAATAATAACAAAAATAAGAAGTAATAAGTAATAAGTAATAATCATTACAATTATAATCAACTCTCATGAGCAAATGACTTGTTGGATTCAACAGGGTATCTTTATTGGTCTATGTGGGATAAATCAACAATCCGCTTCCATCGTCAACTAGCCTCGGCCGTCATCCTCGTTTGAGCCACCACATTTCCTCGCTCTTACTTTGAATTTTCGCTCGACAAAACTAGTTGAATCAATTAAGAGGGTCTCCAACTCATCTCACGTGTGACAAGACCAAGTAGTCAGAATTACGCCGTTTGATGGGCATTAGTGATGGAGTTGAGCAGCCTGATTACCCTCCGGGTTAGCCGTACAGTCGTCACTCGCCCCCATCATCTCATCCAAGCACACCAGAACACTACTCACTGCAGATTTCGGTCCCTCATCTCCCTATCCAGAGCGTCGATCTGCTTCGCCGTCAAACGTGCCTTGCTGAGCTACAAACGGTGCACATTAGCTCCTTCTCCTCGACACCCAAGACACGCATGACTGGAAACCGTGCGAAAAACGGCTCGCATCAACAAGGGGGCTCGCGCACCGAAGCCAATGCTGCTGACGAGTGATCCTCATCATCGTCGCAATTGCTGTCGTGATTGTTTGCGTCCTCACCTTCAGCGTCGCCGCCGTCCACTGCAGCCGCCTCATCGCCACCGGCAAACCTGCTGCTCGAAAGGCCCTTGGGCTGAGCTACTGTCTTTGCCTGCAACGAAAACGAAAAGAAAAGCCGTCAGCACACAGCCGTGATCGGCGGGGCCATCTCATTCATCATCATACCTTGGCTTCGGCTAACTCTGCGTCCTTGACCTTGAGCTGAGCCTCTTTCTCTTCCAGCATGCGCATTGCGTTTGCGAACTTCGTCTCCGTCTCCTTGGCTCTATGACTGGCCTCTTCAACCAGGCTCGTCATGGTATCGTTGAGGTCCTTGTAGTCAGCCTGGGCCGCCTTGTGCCTCGCCTCATGCTCGTCTTCGCGGGCGCGGGCCTCCAAGTGAGCACGCTCAAGATTTGCCCGTATAGCCGAATGAGCCTCGAGGACATCAGCAAGCCGCGCCTTGAGCGTCTCGAGCTCCGCCTCCTTGGCTCTCAGCGATTCTTCGTTGGCGGTGTGGGCATCCTGATGAATCTGCCTCAAGCTAGCAAGCTCTCTTTTCAGGGCATCGGCCTCCGAAGTGTCCGGTTTGGCGCTCTTGGCAGCATCCAAATCCGCCAGCGCTGTCATGCGCTCCATCTTCTCCTGCGCTAGCTGTTGGCCCATCTCTTCGAGCTCGGACTGAGCCTTGGCTAGGCCTTCCTGAGTAGTCTTCAGAACTCTTTCGAGATCGCTATTGGCAGCCTTTTGCTCTGTGAGCTTGTCCTCCAGGCTGGATGATGTGCTCTTGTACTCGGCAATGGTATCCTCGATCGACTTGGCGTGAGCAGCTGTCAGCTCCTCGAGGTCCTTGCGGGCCTGCACGTTGTCGGCTTTCATCTTGTCCATGGATTCGGCGTTCATGTTGATGAGCTTATCCATTTCTTCCAGGTGCTTTTCCTGCAGCTCATTTCTCGCCAACTCGACCGCAACGGCACTGTCAGCCTGGGCCTGCTCCAGGGCGGTTTCCAACTCAGCACGAAGTTTGGCCACCTCACCGGCCTGAGCATCGCTGCCCGCACTCTCGGCTGCCGCAAGAGCCTTGTCGTGACTGGCTTGAGATTCGGCGCGCTCGTCCGCGTGCTCCTGCTTCAGCGCCTCAATCGTCTTGAGATGGGAGACCTTCAGTGCCTCCAGCTCCTGGGTGAGCGAGGACTTGCCCTCTTCCTTCAACACGCTGAGCTCCTTGGCGTGCTGGGCCTTGAGAGAGTCGAGTTGTTCCTGCTGGGCGTCTTTGTCGGCCGAGGCAGCCGTCTTGGCCGTCTCGACCTCTTCGGCGTGGCTGGCGTGGAGAGCATCGAGATCCTTCTGATGCCGCTCCTCTAGCGCTTTCAAAGACTCGACGGCGGCGGCATGCTCAGCCTTGACGGCGGCAAGAGCATCAGCATGAGTCTTGGCCGCTTCCTCAGACGATGCCGTGAGCTCATTGTGCTGGCCTTCTAGCTCCTCAAACTTGCGCTTGAAGAATGCATCTCCGCGGAGACTTTCGATTTCATTTTCGTAGTCCTGCGAAAGGCTCTTCATACGCTCGTCATGCATCGACTTGAGCTTGGTCTTCTCCTCATGACTCTCGGCCAAGGCTGTTTGGGCCTCTGCAATCTTCGTCAACAGAGTCGACGAGTCCTTTTTGGTGCTGGCAAGCTCTTCGATTTTACTGTTCCAGCTGTTTTGAAGTTCATTCAATTGAGAGTTTGCAGTCTCCGCAGACTTGCCAGAGATGTCATTAAGAGACTTGAGCTCCGCAATCTCGCCCTCCAAGGCGGCGATCTTGCTTTGGTGCACCTGCTGATCGGCTTCCAGCCTGTCACTGTTGGCGGATTCCAACTTGGCATGCGAGGCCGTCAGCTCATCAATTCTCTTTTGCAAATCTGCAACGGTAGACTCGTGGCTTCGTTTGAGCTCAGCTACAGCCAGTTCGTGAGACGATGCATCTGATTGGCCCTTCGCCAGCGCAGTCTCATGCTTGCCTTCGATTTCCTCTATGGCAGTCTGATGTTGTTGAGCCAGTGCGGTCTGCATGTCCGAAATCTGGGCGGCATGGTCATACAACGCCTTTTGCAGAGCAGCCTCACTGGTCTTGGCCTTGTCTTCGCTCTCCAGTTGAGCAGCCTTGAGCTCCTTCCGCAGTGACTCGATTTCCGATGATACGGCTGCCTTAGAGACCTCGGCATCTGCAACAGTTGCCTGGCGCCGTTCAAGCTCAGCCTCGGCAGCAAGTAATTTCTCGCTCATCTCGGCGAGCCGGCTCTCCATTTTGGCAATAGCAGATTCGTGCTCGGCCCTAAGAGCAGCCATGGACTCCTGGAGAGCCGTGTCCAGTGCGGGCACGTCCTCGGCATTCGAGGTCAACGTCGCGGGCGCACGGTCAAGATGCTCTCGTAGATCGGAAATGGTGTTTTCCGAGGCTTCAAATTTAGACTTGAGTGTCTCGATCTGTGCATCTCTTTCGGCAAGCTTGGCCTTGAGCTCCTCAATTTCTCTTGTGCCATTAGTGGCTTGAGAGCCAACGGTGGCAAGGCGCTTCGCTCCAGCAGTGGCCGTGGTTGCAGGGCGAGCCGTGGTCGCAGACGATCTGGTGGGAGTCGTAGTTGTGACGTTTGAAGCTCGAGAGCCAACAGCGGAGGTTCTCGTCCCTCGCGAGGCGGTGGCGGCGGCTGCGCTGGTTGTAGGTGCAGCCGTAGCAGGCTTGCGAGCAGCACCGGGCGCTCCGGTCGTCCCTAGACCTGTTCGCTTCTCGGCCGTCCTTGCCGGGCTGGACCCGAGCGTGCTTGGTCTCCTAGCCGAAGTCGAGTTCACGGCAGAGGTCTTCTCGTCCTCGCTGGCGCTCACGCTTGTTCGACTGCGGTGGGACGAGGTTGCAGAGGTCATGGTGGTGGGACGTCTCGCGGTGCTCGAAATCGAAGAGGTTGGCGGGCGAGTCGGCGGCTTGCTGAGGCCTCCGGCAGCTCGAGTTCCTGCCGCCGCCGCCGCGGATCGCGACGATGCCGTTGCTCCCGTAGCACCGGTTCGCCGGGCAGCAGCAGTCGTGGTGGTCGCGGCGGCGGCACTGCGTTTGGCCGCGGGTGAGGCCGTGGCAACATTGGCTTTAGGAGTCACCTCTGGAGACATGAGAGTTGCCTCCTTGGAGGGAGGCGCCATGTCAGAGCCATCCGTAACATTGATGTTCTCCTTGTCAGCCATGATGAATGGGGTCTAGAGGCTTGAGAGACTAGATGGGGGAGAAAGGGCCATGAGATTAGCATCGACAAGCAAGCCCTGCCAGTACGTTCGGATTCAAATGCTGGGTCAACTGTACGGCCGGCCTCGTCCATTATTGTAGCAGCCGGGCGAGAAATAGATATACCAGACGACCTGTGCACTGCGGAGTCTGCCATGTGAAGGATGGTCCTCTTACCTCGCTCGACTCGAGTGTCTTACAAAACAAGGGACTGTCGGACTGGACTCGGCTGTGTCGCGGGAACGGGAGCCGGCACAGGCACAGGCACAGGTAAAGAAAGGCAACGGCAACACGGGCACGGGCACGCTCTGCTCTCGTGAACGGGCTGGGCAAGGGAGCAGCAATTCAAATACACGCGAACAAAGAAAGAATGCTGGGAAGAAACAAGCGAAAAAAAAAAAAAAAGGATGAGGCCTAGAGCTTTTTCATTCACGCAATGCAAGCTGGTGGTGATGCGAGGTGCCGAAATGTTGTTGTGGTTGCGGGAGGGTCGTCGGCACGGTACAAAAGGAGGGAAGGAGAAGAGGAGCTCTGCAAGTTTAAAAACGGCCCAAATTTTGATCCAGGGGTGATCGGCGTTGGTGGGCAAATTGCATTGCCAAGGGAGGCCTGGCTCTCCAATTCCACCTTCTGGTTAAATGAACGTAATTGAACTGCCTGGCTGCTTAGGCGCAGAAACCGAGGCATGCCGGTTGCCAATCAGGGTCTCGAATTGAAGCAGCCGAGAGCTCTTGCCTGCCCTTATTCCATCACATGTTTTGACGCCGTCGTCGTGTCGTGTGTCAAGCCGGGGCAGGCCTTGGAAGTTGCGGTACGTTCAATAGCTACCTAGTACCTAGTACCTAGTACCTAGTATCTACTAGGTAGGTACGTACCTTCTAGCGTACCCAAGCAAATTATTGCCGTACCGATGCAAGGCCGCCACAGCAGACGAAAGAGATGAAATAAAATAAAATAAAACCCCTGGTCAACACGGTCAGAACGCTCAAAATGGTCAAAATGGTCAAAATGTTCCTTTGTCGCAAACGGACTTGAACTCGATGACTAGGCTGGCTCCAGCTGCATGCATCAAAAAACCCACCTCGCAATACTATGAGCAAACATCACGGCTTTGACCTCTTGCACTGACTTTCCTCCAATCCGTTATTTCAGGCCGTGGTCACCGCGCCGATTCCTTTGGCGCGCTTTGGGTGGGAAGAAAATCGTGGGAAGAAAACCTCCCCCTTCCCTCCCCTCTTCCAAAAAGAAAGGAAAAGGAAAAAAAGGGGGTTCTCCTCGACAGGGACTTGGCCGGAGGGTGCTTGGTACAAAGACCATATGCGCAAAAGCGAAAAAAAAAAGGAAGGAAGAAAGGAAAAAGGAAAACACAACGCGAGGCACGACAACAGTTTAGTAACACGTGAAGTGTGACATGAGGCGTTCAACGCCAAGAAATTGACAACTCGCAACATGGTATGAATGCACATGCAGATCGTAACCGCAAAATACCTACCTACACGTATTGCCATTCTCAACATGACAACACACCCATGAAAATAAAAGGTAAGAAAATCATCGCTTCGCTGATCATTCCGTCAACATACATCATCACGCATCATCACGCATCCTCACCCTCTTTTACCTCCTTCTCTTTCCTTTTCTTCGTCTTCTTTGTCAGTAATAACACCACTTCGGAGGTGGGCAATTCGCCGCTTCAAAAATCTTCTTGCTCCGGGCTCGAAGATACTTTGCCCTCTCCTTTACCTCTGCCACCGATCGTCTTTGTAATCGCGTGACAAGACCCTCAAACACCGGCGACTTGACCTCGCGTATTTCATTGATGATACGCTCGTCTTCCCACAAATACCACTGGTTTTCTTTGTAGTAGTCATCGCGCCGTTGCTGCTCGTGACACGCTGGATATGGCGTCGAGGCCACGAATAGCTTCATTCGCTGTTCGTGTGTCTCTCGGGCTTGAAGTTCGTTTTCCCGTCGCTTCTGAGCTCGCTGTTTGTTTCCGAGGCGCCGGAGAGGAGCTTCTGCTTCATATTTGAGTGTCTTCATGCATTTCACGAGGTGGGCCCGCAGTTGCCCGAGGCACTTGGCAAAGGTTCTGCGGTTCGCTCGAACCCGATCATTCCTTGTGTTATCGTTGCTTTTCGTCGTCTTTTCCCCATCGGTCTTTCCTCTCCCCGCGTCGTCTGGGCTCGGAGTTTCTAGTATGCTGTAAAGCAAATCCATAAATCCCACAACACGGAGAGCAATTTGCAGCGTGCAAGCCGAGAATTGTCCATTCCGGCTGATGTATCCAGGACTCTTGCGGTTCAGAATCGAGCCCCCGAGAAGCAAAGCTTCCCTCAAAGCCAAGAGGAGCATCGGCATGAGTTTTGTGCTTATTGAGTGCACAATGTCTGCGTGCCTGAGTTTCTTCTGCGGCTTCTTAACTGATGTCTTATTCGTCGACTTGCTTGTGTTGACTCGGGCCGCAATCTTGCGGAGTTCTTGTGTCCAATCCTGAATTCTGGATAAGTTACTCTCCACGTCTTGCGAATGTTGCCGTAGAAACCGATTTTGATCATTGAAATCAGGTGCTTTAGGTATCGTCGCGCATAGTCGCTGCAGGTCGGCTGCCGTGGCGAACAACCCTTGCCGCGATTTGTTGAAGGTCTCGTCAGGACTTGCGTGCTGAAATGTCTCGTTCGCGTCGTTTGTAGGCATGAATACATCAGCCCATTTGTCTTTCCTGTTCGTCCATCCTTCTTCTCCAATACATCTGATGAGAGGATTTGCATCGTCGCAATTTAGATTAGTTGTCACTGGCTCTGTGCCTTGCGGTTCCGGTTCAATATACGCCATGTCCGCGGCGATGATGTCGATCTGTGTGATTTTCTCCATTAGGTCGAACCGTTGAGAATTGTTTTGATGGACGGGTTGGGAGGCGTTTTTCTGTTCCCGATCATTTGCTTCCAAGTCGCCCCGTCCGGCTTGAAAGTTGCCGGCTGGTAATGTTGTTTCGAACCTCTCCTCGTCTTCGTGCTGTTGTTCATCCTGTTGCTCATCCCGATACTCCTTGTCTCGCTGGTCCTCTCGCTCTCCTGTCGCCACCACCACCTCGTCCCCTTCATCCTCGTCCAGCTCATTCTCCTCCTGTCCCTCCTCCTCCTCCTCCTGATCCTCCTCCTCCTGATCCTCCTCCTCCTGATCCTCCTCCTCCTGATCCTCCTCCT